>WEIT01026550.1:349782-514298 GCA_013389985.1 Dryoscopus gambensis
GGTGTCCCCCGGCGGGTCCTGCCCGCTCCCCTCAGCCGCTGAGCCCACCCGGCGCTGCCCTGTTATCCTCGCACCGCCACGTGTGCAGAACTTTATTTATTATTATTTAGTATTAGCCTAAAGCAACCCCAAGCGGGCACTCGGCCTCCCCAGAGGATGGGCACGGCCCCAAAGCTGCCAGACTTCAAGGACGGCGCTCCCAGGGATGCACAGGGCGGGGTTTTTGCAGTGTCTGTGCAGGGCAGGAGCTGCACGGGATGATCCCGGTGGGTCGCTCCCAGCTCAGGATATTCCCGGCCCTGCGGCTCCGTGTGGCGAGCCCACGGCCGCTAGATGATGCTGCCGGCCGAGCTGAGAGCGGCTCCGGCTGCCGGGCAAGGGCCAGGGTCAGGAGGTGTTTCCAGGGAGAAGGGGAAATGGTGGAGTTTGTGCTCTCTGCAGGGTCACCCCCACTGAGGAGGAGAGGGGCTCCCGGTGCCCGCAGCACTGCGATTTTTCCTCACGGACATCAGGAGCAGGGCCCTCATACCGTGGGGTCTGGATGTGCGCGGGAAAAGGAGGAAACAGCACGGTGCTGGTTTAATTAGCCCGCTCTAATTAAAAGGAAAGGATGGGTTTGGTGTGTAAGTAAGGAGGATGAACGTGCTGAGGCTTTGCAAGAGCTGGAACCGCTGTAATCTGCTGAGGGCGACTTGTTTGCCCACAGAGACCGCGGCGTGAGGGAGCTGGGCTGGGGACAGGATGGGGCTGCACTGGTGGCAGGATGGGACTGGACTGGGGACAGGATGGAGTTGGACTGGTGCTGTGACAGTGGTGGACTTGGGACAGGATGGAGCTGGGCTGGGGACAGGACGGGGCTGCGCTGGTGCTGTGACAGTGCTGGGCTGGTGACACGGTGCTGGCCCATGGGGACCGCGGTCGTGCCGCTGCTCACGCCAGAAATTTCCGCTGCCCACACACACGTCAGCGCCACAGAGACTCCCCAGCTTGGCCACCATCTGCTGTGGTTCGTCCCTTCGCCTCCTTTCCTCATCCCAGGCTGTGATCCCCTCTCCGTGAGGAATTTGTGGGGTGGGTGGTTGCTGCCAGACTCTCTGGGGAAGGGTGGGAGGAGCGAAGGAAGCCCTTCCATGTTTTAATGGATGCGTTCTTGGTCAATACCTATTTCAACTCGATTTTCCAGGCCAAACAAATTTGGCCAAGGGAAGAATGGGACAGGAAAGCAGGAAGAATGGGAGGGAATTTCTGAATTTTTGAATTTTCTGAAATTTCTCCACAGCCCTTCAGAAATGCTTCAGGGAAAATAATTCATTTGAACTGAAAATTATCAGGGGTGGGGGGGAGGGAGGTACAGCAGGTCTGGAGCAGCTGTCTGGACCAGCTAGTGAGGCTGTTTAATTAACACTGCATTTGGCTACCAGCTACCTTGGAGCCAATTTCAGGACATTTTTGTTGCCTGGCAGGTGATATACAGCTGCTGGAGGAGTTCTCTCAGCACTAGGAGACCTTCCCCATGGCAGAGAGACAGCAGGAGGGTTATTCAGCAGCCGTGAGTCATCTGTACCTGCCTCTGGAAGGACTCTGTCCCCTCCCAGCCATAACAAGACCTTTTAGTCTTCCCTTCTTTGCATGCCAGCCTTGTTTTAATTAGCTGTATTTTTAATCTTTGGGAGCAGGGTGAAATCCCAAGCAAGGAATTGTTTTTATCCTGCTGGAAAACTTAATTAATGCTCCATCAGAGAGTTTGATTTGCAGGCTTGATGAAGGTTGGTGGATGACGGCGACCCCATGGGCGTTATTTAGCAATGCAGCTGCTTCTCTTGGCCGTTTAAAACATTCTCCTCTTCTCCTGGAATTGTCCTGATCCTGTGATTTGGGATGGGACTCACGGGAAGCCTCCGTGGGGTGTTTGGGGCTGCAGCCATCCTCACGGGGAGGAAGGACACGCTCCTGCTGACCACTGACTTGTCACCTCCTCCAGGTGCCGTGCCCAGGCTGGATCCCAGCTCCCGGAGAGTGATTCCCACTTAAGCACTGGCCTCTGTGCTGGAGGCATGTCAAACAGCTGAGGGAATTATGTTTGCTTCATTCCCAGCAAGAGCAAGGGGCTGGAAAAACCCAAACTGCTTGGAGCTCTGTCACGGGGAGCTTCTGAACCAAACCCAGGCACCGTGACCTGCCCAGGCTGCCTGGCTCTGGGTCCAGGGGCTCCCAGTGAGGCTGGAGAGTGGTGGGGAGCCCTTTGCCTGCGTTTCCCCTGGGATTGCCTCGGGATGAGCGCTGAGGAGTGGGGGAGCAGGCGGGGGCTCTCCTCCTCCTGGGCAAAGCTGCCAGGCAGCAGTGCCAGCGGGGGATACCTGCGGGGTCTGTCTCCTGCCCATCTCCCCAGCTCCGGGCTCATCCGCTGTAATTACTGTAGGAGCAGTGGATCCCTGGAAAAGGGAGCAGGAGCAGGTGCTTTGTCTCCATTACCTGCTCGAGCCCGACCACAGCAGCCCCGGGGCTGATCTGCCGCTGCCAACGGGCACTCGGGGCAGGTGGGAGAGGCACAAACAACAACACAGCACAGAAGTTTATTTTGAATCCTTAATATTTATGATCAACACCTGGTAAATGGCCAGTGAAATCCATTTTATGGTGTCATTAATCTGCAATAAACTGTTTGTATTTTTAGAGTTGTTTGCACAACGTTGACTCATCCCTGCCTGCGAGGAGGCTGCAGGGAGCTTCCCTGCCTTTTGTCTTCCCTGCCTTTTGCTCCTGCTGCTCCAGTCAAACTGGGAAGGAGTGGGATCTCACAGCAGCACGCAGAGGGGGATATTCCTGCTGTAATTTCTGCTGATGTATTTACCTGGAGGTTGAGTGTGGTGGGAAGGTACCTGCGTGAAGCCAGGTGGGTTTTATGTTCCGTGTCTGAATCTCAGAACGGTTTGTGCTGGAAAGGACCTTAAAGCTCATCCCATTCCACCCCCTGCCATGGGCAGGGACACCTTCCATTATCCCAGGTTGCTGCCAGACCTGTCCTTGGACACTCCAGGGATGATCCCTGTGTCCCTGTGGCCGCCAGCCCCACGCCAGGGGCCCTGCTGGGTGCAAACGCTGTCACTGCCAAGGAGCTGTGAAGTGCCTGGTCTTCCCTGAAGAATTAATTTGTATTGGAACTCGTTATCATTGGTGAGATTTCTTTTGGTTAATGAGCAAAATTAATTAGTGCCTCTGAGCTAGTCGGAATAAATTGCCATGGAGGCAGGGAGGGGAGAGAGTGAGGACGACCCGGGGAGATGGTGCCCAGCGGGACAGTTGGATTTGATAAGGACATAAGGAATAAAAGCAGGGAGAAGAGGGGAGGGTAAACAAGCTCCTTCTGCCAGGCATGGAGCCCTCCTGTTTGTTGTCCAGTGGTGACTGCATTTTTTGGGGATAACTCAGGTGGGAACACTGTTTTCCGTGCATCCAGCAGACCCTGGAGATATGGCCACAGGCCCTCAGCATCTTGTGCCTCCACGTGGGGCAAAGCAGAATCAGAACAAGCTGCTCCAGGGGATTTCAATCAAATATTCAAAACATTAATCTGCTTCTTCCCTGAGGTGTGACTTAATGAGGGTTGTTGGCATTTTCTCCCGTTCACTGTGAACAGATTTATTTTCCACTGGCTAGTCCAACATCCACAGCTGGAAAAAAACCCAACCCAACGCTGACCCACACATGAGGGACACAAGTGAAGGGTCCTGGATGAGGAGCAGCCCAGCCTGGGTCTGGAACACTCCTGGTGACATCTCTGTGCCAGTGCATGCCAGGGACTCATGGAATGGAATTACAGAATATCCCGAGTTGGAAAGGACCCACAGGATCATCGAGTGGTGCCGAAATCTGCACACCCCTCATCCCGAGCAGCCCCTCCTCATCTTCCCAGCCTCCACGGTGGGGCTGACCCCACGGAAAGGGCTAAAACAAGCCTGTGGCAGCACCATAATGCTGGAAGAGGATGGAGCACCCACCTGGTGTGAGCTGGAGTTATTCCAGGGGCACAGCGGGGTTCCAGCAGAGAGACACAAGCTGCTCAAAACCCACAGAGCCACAGAGATGTCAGCCCCTGTGGCTCTGTCTAGCTCTGCTAAAATTCCTAATTAAGCCCCCTCGTCTGGAGGATGAGGTGGCCCCAGCCATTAAAACCCAGCCACGGCTTGAAAACTTAATAGGGGAAATTTAATGGATGAAGTCAATTGAATTATTCATCCCCAGAAAGCTTGTACAAATATCAAATGCTTATTAGCATTCATGCAACCTGTATGATCTCACAGCTCTGACAGATTAAGGTTGGGGCTAATTGCACCCAGGATGGCGTCAGTTTTGGTGGTTGGTATTTTTTTAAAGCTTTTTTTTCCTCCCCAGCATGACAAAGAGAATTTCAGATCGATGCCATCTGAGATTTACCCTTGAAGCAGAGCCCCCGCGATGGTTTCCTTCCTCAACATGGTGGTTTTTAATCCCTGTTTGATTCCTGCTCCTCAAAGGGTGCCGAGGTGGCTCTGGGCCAGCCCCGATGGAAACAGTGCCCATCCCTGCGGGCTGTGGGTTTGCTGGAATGGACGGTGGTGGGACAGAGTCTGGCTGATAAATGGACAGGACTGAATGGCCATTAAAAATGCAAAATAGGAATCGATCCAATTAAATAATCATGACTTGCATTTACCCCGGTGCTTTTCGCTTCCGATCTTAAGCAAGGCTTGCAGACAGTCCAGGGGGAAATCGCTTAATGCTGCAGAGATTTAATCAACAAAATTAACACTGGCTGATGTTAAATAGTTCCTCTGGTCATGGCCAGGTTTGGGGATGCAGCTGTGGGGGTTTTGCACCTGCACGTCCAGGTGAGTGTCCCGAAAGAGGCATCAGGGAGCAATCCATGGTCACCCTCTGCTCTTGGAAAATTCAGCCGGAGCTTGATTCTCCCCACGCTGCCAGGATGTTCCTGGAGGCTCATGGATGGGGTTGTTTTGGGTCCTGATGAGCTTTGGGGGGTTTGGGAAGGTGTGGCTTTCTCAGAGAGTGGGAGCCCGGGCAGAGCCAGAACCAGGAGCAAATACCCAAACTCATTCCCAAGACTGCCGTGGCCTCAAGCCCTTCCAAATTGTTCTACATCCCCGTCTCTGCCACCACCATCAGCCACCAACCCCTGGGTGAGAGGCTTTTCCCCCTGAAGGGAATTCAGGCACAGACCAGAAGGGAATTCAGGCCTTTTCCAGCAAAGCTAAATAATCCCAGCAGTAAATGACACCCTGAGTGTCCCCTTATGCCGAGGGACACCCCGGAGCATCCCACACGCCTCCAGGCAGGATTCAGCCTGGAGCAGAGGGATTCACCTCCCCTCCTCAAACTGCAGCAAAAGGAGTTTGCCATCCTCCCCGAAGCACTGTTAATCATGGATTTTATGGCTCTTTTCTGGAATTCCTCGCTACCCCGCCGAGACAGAATCATTATTTACAATAATGCTAAATGACTCTTAATTACAGCGGCGCAGGTGCTCCTCAGAAGCAGCCGGCACGGAGCTGGATCAGCATATGGAGACTCCTGGGTGAGGTGAGGGATTCTCTGAGCTCAGTGGGAAGCGGGAGAAGCCCCGAACTCCAGCGGGGATGGTTCACACCTGGGGGCTGCAGCCTCGAGAGGTTGAGCAGAGAGGTTTCAGGGAATGCCGAGCTCTGGGAGCGGGAGGGACACCTGGGCTGCCCCTGCTGCGGCACAAAGGGAGGCCACGCTTCCAGTTTATACAGTTTAATAGATGTGAAACAAGATACATTTCCTTTGGAGTAATGGATGCATCGATAACAGAAGATAAATGTGAATGCATAAATATGAGGCGGCACGGAAGGAACCAAACGGAAACGACTGGATGGGTTTATTCCCCCCTGGATGTCCAGGCTGCTGCCACGGGCTCCTTCCTGCTCCTATTTCCCAGGGCCAAGCTGTGCCCTGGACACAGGGCCTGCAGGAGGGGTGGGGAAGGGGTGGGGAGCAGAGGCTAAAAAAGAAAGATCAACCCCAAAAGCTGCAAAAAACCCCCTAAAGTGGTGTTAAAAGGTGACCTGGATTCCTCTAGAGGCTTCTGGAAGGGCCTTGGGAAGGGAACGTGTCCAGGTGCGGGTGCAGGGATGGAGAGGGGAGGACAGGGAGTGCAAACTGCCCTGAGGGGTCGGAGTTGTTCTGCCAGGAGGAGGACAAATCATCACCTTAAATCCTCACAAAGAACATCACCTAGGACAGCTCTTTACACCTTTACACACTGTATCAATAATTTACTTAGAACTGCAGTAAACAAAATACATTTCTTAAATAATTTACTATTTATTTGTTCAGTTTCTTTTTCTTTAATCTCTCTGTAAATGTAGGGTTTTTTTCCTTTTTTTCATTAGTTTCTTCTCTTTGTAACACAAGAAACCGTCTTTGTGCACGTTAGTTCAGATTATTGCGACGTTTAACCTGAATTTCAATTAAAAAAAAAGGGGGAGGGAAAAAAAGCAACAGGACAGTGGGACAGACAAGAAGAATGAATAACTTATTATTGCACTGGCTACAATTCAGTAGTGATTTGGTTTTTTGTCTGTAATTAGGACAACCTCTAAAGTACAAAAGAAAAATGAGCGAGACGTCAGAAGCATCAGCTGTGAGAAGAAGCTGGTGGGGTGATGGTGGAGGGAAGGGAAGGAAGGGAAGTGAGGAAAGAGGAGAAACATTTGGAAAATGAATGGCTGGAATAATTAATTCCACAGAAAACCCAAGGAAACACCACCCATGTAATGCAAAAAACAGCATCTCTGTTTCTCTATAAAAATATGTGCATTGTGAAGAGAGAGTTTTTGTGGGTCTATTTTTTTTTTCCCCAGTTTTTTTTTTTCTTTTGTTTCCTCGTTTTGTAGCTCACAAATACAGGATTTCTATTTATAGAACTGCTGATATACAGACAATGTCCAGCTCCCGGGGCACTCGGCATAACGTGACAGCTCGACAAGGTGCCTCGGGAAAAGCTGAGCATCTGTTAAAAAAACAAACAAACAAGAAACAAACCCAACAAATCAACAAAACCCCAAGAGAATCCCCCCAAATCCCAACCGCCACCGCCTCGGACCCGAATCAATGTGATCGAGGCCACGGAGCGGGGTGGGAGGAACGAAGCCACCCCTGCGTCAACTCCACCTTCCCCTTAGAAAACAAACCCCGAAACCTCTTGCCAAATCCACTCCCCATCCCCAAAAAACCCATCCCCAGTTTCGTCCAGCCGTTTGTTTGGTTTCTTTTCCATGTTCTCACATGCGTCTGTGTGTGTGTGTGTGGTTTTTTTTGCAAACTTCCCCAGCGCTTCCCAACGAGTGACCGCAGGGAGGGGACAGCCCCGGTGCCGGCCACCCCCGAGCCCTCGGCGGCCTCGCCTTGGAACCCCCACACTGGTGACAAAGCCCTTGAGACCCCCCCGCTCCCCTGGCCCAGCAGCTATACTGGGTCATCCGCGCCTTCTCCTGTGGCAGCAGTCACGGGGCCCAAGTCCTGCTTCCGCAGGGGGCTCTTGGCAGTGCCCAGCAGCTCTTTGCTCCTCTCGCCGTTGCTCCACTGAGTTTTTAAGTGATCCGGCTTTTTCAGCTCAGCGTCCGGCCGCGAGTCCACGGAGGCCGGCGTGGACTGGCCGCTGTCCAGCAGCTCCGAGAGGCTGCTCAAGGAGCCGCCGTCCAGCTGCTCGAAGGAGAAGTTGGGGATGCTGAGGTGCTCCCCGCGGCACGGGGGCTGGCTCTCCGGGAGCTCCAGGGATTCTCGGTAGGCCGGGAACTCGCAGGACGGGGTCCTCCTCCGCAGCAGGGTGTTCTCGGAGGGTTTGGTGCGTGGGGCCGCCCCGCCGTCATCCTCCATGGGAGGATCTATAGAAATGCAGGGCGGGCTCATCTTCTTCTTCCTCCGGGCTCCATGCATGTAGTCGGCCTCCGGCGGGACGTGGGCAGGGGCCCGCTGCTTGTCCTCGGCAGGGTCCTGGAAGCCGCAGTCCGAGGCGCCGCCGGAGGGGCAGATCTCGATGGAATGGCGCCGCTGCTCGTCGGCCCAGCTGGGCTTGCTGAGGAAGCCCTTGCTGTCGGTGCTGTAGAACTTCTTCAAGTCCTTCTCCTTGCGGGAGAGGCTGCTTGTGCTGCAGTTCTTGAGGGGCACGGGGGACGGGGCCGGGGAAGTGAAGGGCGAGGTGGAGCGGCTGCCAGGGTCCGAGTGCTCCTCTGCCCAGTCTTTGGCCGAGCTGTTGATGTGCCGAACCTCCTCGTCAGCCAGGTCCGAGGGCTCGCCCTGGCAGCCCTCGGGGCCGGAGGGGCTGGGTGGCCGGCTGGGAATGCCGTGCTGGCCACACGTGTGCTTCCGTGCCAGGGGGCCAAGGGGCCGGTGCGGGGAGGACGGGGGAGAGCGCGGAGGGGTGTCCGGGAGGGGGGAATGGAGAGGGCTGGGGGTGAGGGTGCTCTGGGGCTGCTTTGCTGATGGTTGGGGCTCTCCAGGCTCTGCCTGCAGGCTGTCCTTGCGCTCCTGAGTCTGTCCGTCCACCGAATCTGTCCGAACGGCCTCCTGGAAGGGGAGGAGAGAGAGGTGGGGTGAGAGCCTGGGGATGTGCTGGGCAGCAGCACTTGTAGTGATGGACACAGAATTATAGAACCACACTGTGTTGGAAGGGGCCTGAAAGCTCATCTCCTTCCACACCCTGCCACGGGCACCTTCCACCAGTCCAGGTTGCCCCAAGCCCCGTCCAGCCTGGCCTGGGACACCCCCAGGGATGGGGAGCCCATGGTGGTGGGTCTAACACACCCCACCTCATTCCTGCCCCATTGTGCCAGTCCTGACAGACCCTCCAGGACAGGAGCATAAACTTTTGCTGGCAGGAGCCTTCGTGTTCAGGGCTGGCATCTGCTGGGCCTTGGTCTGGCTCCAGCCCCAAATCCTGAGCCAGCACAACCCATCACAGTGTAGGGCTCCCTGGAGGCTTCTCCTAGCAAAGGTAAAATGGATTTGGGCACCTTCTCTCCACGCTTTAGCTCTTATTTCCTGGAATAGCACAGCAATGAAGATGGAAGTAGGGAAAAAGGGCCTTCCCATGTGTCCTCTGCTGGGACAGGAGTATATTAAAATTTATGTTACTTTTTGTTCTAAAGCAGGAACTCTACTCTTAGCTCCAAGCAAAGAAACCCAAGAGAGGACTGGGAAAGAAGGGAAGGAAGCAGGTGACAACACAGGAGTTACCTCTGGACGCTCTTGGCCTCTCACCTGTCTGCAGAGCAGCTTGTTGAGAGCAGGAGATCGGGGGGTGCCGTGGGGGGGAAGGACCTTCCAGCGGTGCCGCCCTTCGTGGCCGGGGCAGCGCGCGGCCAGCGGCAGCGACTCCGTGGGCACTCTCAGCGAGGAACTCGTCCCCACGGGCTGGGAGCGGATGGAGGTGATGGATCCTAGGGCAGGACAGAGGGAGCAGTCACTGCTTGGCCTGTGGGCTCCCAAGGTTTGAGACAGAAGCTTCAAGAGGGGAGTAAACAAAGGAGGGCGAAGGAGAAACCTGCTGGGCCTGGCTGAAATCCCGAACATCAGCATAACCCTTGGGCCACGCTGGGATTAAGAACCCTTGTCTTGTCTCCTGCCTTGAGCCTCAGCAGGGATGGCAGGGAGCTCACAGGTGCTGGGGTGTCTGCGCAGGGCCGGGAGTTGGACTCTGATCCTTGCAGGTCCCTTCTAACTCAGGATATTCTGCAGCTTCTCTGGGAGCAGGCACCGCTGCAGGCCCAGGGAGTTCTCCCACCCAGCACAGCCCAGCCACCACCACGGGCTGTCCCCGAGGCACAGCTTGGCTCAGTGTGGTCCCACCAGGAGCTCGGAGCCTGCTCCAAGTGCTCTGACAGCCCTGAGCTGTGGCCAGGCTGGGTCTGAAGGCAATCCCTCCTCCTCAGCCCCTCTGTGGGGCTGCTTTACTGCACTTGGGAGCTGTTTGAGAGATCTCCTGCTTCTCTGTTTTTTTGGCTGCAGGATTTATTGTCCTCATTAGTTTGAGACCCAACGTCTGTTCCTCCATTGCTGCCCCACTCCGTGTTAAAAACACCGTTATCCATCACTCCAAGAGATCTCACCCAGGGGTCAGGGAATTGAACCTCTGACAAAAGCCATCCAGACACATTGCAGTTGCATTTCACAGACAGATTTGTTGGTGGGGAGAAAGAAAAGTGAGTGTTTAGTAGTTTTTCTTTTGGAGCTTTTCTCCAGAACACCACAGAAGGAATTCCCACCCCCACCCCACTTCTCCCCAGTTTTCTTTTTGGGCTCTCCTAGACCCAGCACTTCAGGCTGAGCCTGTGCTGTTCATGTGCTGTTCCAGGCTTTATGAAACGCTTTTTATGAGGCAGAAAAACTCTGTCATAAAATCTGTCACAAACATGGTCATAAAATCCAGACCCTCTGCTCTACTCCCTGTCCTCAGCTGGAATTTCCTCCTGTTGGAAACTTTCCATCGAGCTCTCATATAGGAAACCCAAACCCCCTCCAAACTGGATGCTCAGGAACACTGAAGAGCTCTGGAGCTGGATATTTTTTTCTCTTGTTTTTCTAGGAAATCAGGAAACTGCATCTAAACCCAAAATATCCTGAGATCTGCTCATCCCACAAGATTTTCAGTGTGTGGTTGGCGGAGTATTGGGAGGAGATCAGACATCCTGGAGCCCACGGAAACACAGATGCTCATGGGAGCCTCCATGGGTTCAGTTTTATCTGGGTATAATTTATGGAACTGTGACTTGAAGCAGAGTTTGGGCAGCTCAGGAGCAGCACAGCTTGGGGTGCTGCTGGTTTTCCCACCAGGTAAAAAGTCATATCCATCATATCCATCATATCCAAGGCCTATATCCATCCCTCCACTGCTCTTGGAGAGAAATTTGGGAAACATCAGAGAACTCTTGGTGGGTTCTACCCAGCCCTGCCAGTGTCACAGCGGTTTTATGTGGATATAAATCCAGCTTTACAGCCACTCCAGGGATGGAAAGCAGCCCCAGGAGGCCGCCCGTGAAACTGAACCTCTGTTTTCCTTCCTTGGCCAGGAATTTGCAGGTGAATAATAACAAACATTGAGCAGAGAACATGACCTGGCTCCCAGGGAGTCTGAACAAACACACAGTTCCTTCTCCCAAGGAAATCAGAGCAGATCAGGCTTTGCACACCCACTGAGCAGCTCTTGCATTTCAAACCACGCTGGATCAAAGGAGACCAGGCTGGCAGAAGTTCTTGGGAGCCACTCCGGGAGCACGTGTGCTTTTAGGGAGGCAGAGATTGTGTTTCGTATCGATTTCCCCTTCAAACCAGCTCGACAAAAGAGACAGAAAGGCGCTTTCAGGGAAATGTGCTCGGAGGCAGTGGATGAGTGCCCCCTCGAAGGCTCCGTGCACTCCTGATTCCTGGATTATGGGGTCTCTCCATGACATTCATTACAAGGCCAGGCTCGGGAGGAGCCGGAGAGTGGTTTCTAATCTTTCTGCTCCCCATGAAACTCCTGCAGCTCTGAACTCGACGTGTGGTGCTAAAGGCACTGCCCTGAGGCTGCAGCCTGCCTGAAACGATGAGGAATAGTGCCGGAAGCAAGCGCGACTCCGGCTTTTATTCCTGGGGATGTTATTGATCCGCAGGCAGGATTCGGAGGGAATGCACCGCTCCCTTTTCCTCAGCTAACAGCCTGTGCCCTGTGCCTCCGGCACTGCTCGGGAGCCTCGCTTCTCCCCAAACATCTGAGCCACCAGCTTGCTCCTGGGAAAGCGATGGAAACGTGGAATTATGCACCATGTGGGAAACACTGCTCGTGCTGACGGAATCAAATCGGAGCAAGGCCTGCTCAGGCCATGTTTGGGTTGTTTGCTCCCCACTGAACCCCCCTGTGCAGCTGCTGTCCCGTGGTTGTAATCATGGAATCGTAAAGACTGGAAAAGACCATCAAATCCAACCACTAACCCAGCACTGTCAAGGCCAGTGCTAACCCACATCCCCAAGTGCCACATTCACACGTTTTTTGAACACTTCCAGGGATGGCGACTCCACCGCTGCCCTGTGAGCCTGTTCTGATGCCTGAACACCCTTCCAGGGGAGAAATTTTCCCTAATATCCAATCTAAGCCCCTCCTGGCAGAGCTTGAGGCCATTCCCTCTCCTCCTGTTCCCTGGGAGCAGTGCCTGACCCTTGCCCCCTCCTCTCAGGGAGTTGTGCAGAGCCACAAGGTCCCCCCTGAGGCTCCTTTTCTCCAGGCTGAGCCCCTTTCCCAGCTCCCTCAGCTGCTCCTGGGGCTCCAGCCCCTTCCCTGGACACGCTCCAGCCCCTCTTGTCATGAGGAGCCCAGAACTCCATCTCAGAGCAGGGGAATCTCCACGGGTGGTACCTCTTTGGGCTTTGCAGGGATAGGTTTCCATCTCCGCCTCGTGCAGGGGGAACGGGGCCTTTGCCGGAGTCACGGGCCGGAACATGTAGCTGTCGTTGGGCAGGGAATGCATCCGGGACACGGAGATCTTGCGGACTGTCAGCAGGTTCTGGGAATCCTGGGGCCTCAGGGAGGCTGCACTGCCCTGCAGAGCGAGGAGAGACGGAGATGGGGTCACCTCGGTGCGGAATTTACAGGGAACTCCTTCCCTTCCTGCTTCCAAACCTTGTGCGGATGTTCCCGTTGGGATCTCCCCCACAGGCTGCAGCCCCGGTGGCTGCAGGGGACAGCAAAGTCACACTGAGGGGAGAGCTCAGGATGCAGCTGGAATAAAGGGAGCCACCAAGGACCCACCACTCAGCCAACTCTTGGACACACAGAGAGAAGGGAAAGGCCAGGGAAAAGGGGCCCATCTGTTAAAAACATGAGAAATGCAGTGTTTCTCACGTTGTTCCAGGGAGATGCCTTCAGGAGGCCTGAGGGTGACATCCTCCTCCTCAAACAGATGACAGAAGGGCCAAACCAAGTCCTTCTGGAAATTCATGCGTTACCTCCCCAAAACACACTCACAGGGCAGACATTTAAACACATCCACACCACTGCAAACCCTGAGGCCTCTCTCCTACAACCTGGAGCGTTTTGGGCACCACTGAGCCCTGAAGAAGGAGGCAGAGGGAAGGAGGAGACATCGTGGCAGTGAGGGTGGGGTGTGGAGCCTGGCTGGGGGTACAAAAGGAGTTTTTCTTTGCTGTCACCAAAGCGGGCCTGGTTGGAAGTGCCCACACAGAGCACACCACACACCTGAAATCTGACCCCTCTCAGGCACCTCACAGCAAACCCATCCCGGGGTCTCAGGAAGCTTTAGGGGCACAAATGATGTCCCTGAGGTGCTGATGGAGAAGCTGAGAGGTGATGCCATGACTTGGCCAAGTGCTGGGGGAGCAGGATCCCCCAGGCCAGGCCCTGCAGCCTGGCTGGACACATTTCCCTCTCAGTTTCCCTTTTTGTCTGAAACACAGCTAATCCCTCTGGTTTTCCTTTAACGTCAGCCTCCCAGTGACTGATTGAAAACGTTTTCCCAGCTGCAGGTCTTAAATTAAATGTATTTTGCTTTGCTCTGCCGGGCCGTTTTCCCTCTCTGCCAGCAAAACCTGGCCCTGAGATCCCTCAGGTTTGCAGCTCACCAAGGATCTGGTTCAGTCTGTTTTTTCCCTTGTATTTCTGGTTTAGAAACGTCTTTCCTCAGCTCCCTGAAGCCACACACCCCAAGATGGATTAGTCCATGCTTTTACCCTGCGGGGCCTGGCTGGGAGAGGGGGGCAGCAGGTATTGAGAGCTCGCTGGCACCCAGCTCTGCCAACTGCGGCTGTGCCCAGGAGCCCTCTGGGTGCCACCCAGGGCTCTCAGCTGATGAATTAAAGCCTCAGCAGCTGGTGCCAGCTGGTCCCCGGCCATCCCAGCTGATCAGCTCCATCAGCACGGCATCACCTGAGCCGGGGGCAGCCGGGAGCCATGCTGAGAACAAAAGGTCTCGCTCCGCTCGCTCAGCACTTGAACAGAAGGATCTCAGGATTTGGCTCTTCCAGCTCAGTTTGTCTCTGGCTGGAACAAATGAACAGAAAGCCCTTCTTGACATCAGCCACTTCAATTTTTAAGGGTTCAGCTGTTGAGACCTGACTGAATTAGGGACGTGGGCAAATTTCAAATGAAATAAGTGCTTGAAATATAACTCACGGACGGGAAATTTGTTGGCTCCCACCTGGAGAGCTGTTCTGGACAGGGAGGATGGTTTGGAGGCAGCACTGCTGCTCCTCCTCCTTGCTGGGAAGCACCTGCTGCACTCCAGAGCCCGATCCCATTCCCTGGGAACCGTGGGCATGTGGGGTGATGGGGGGGGACCGAGCAGAGGGGGCTACAGCCCTTCTGGTTTGCTGGGAATCTCCCTGGAGCACCTCCTGAATCCACAGCTCTGGGAGCTGCTGGAAGCCTGAGGTGTTGATCCCCTCCTGCCTCTGTTCCCTCCGTACCATAAACAAGTTCTTACAATACCAGCAATAAAATCAAACCTGACACTGTTTTTTCCACCAGGAAAAGACTCTGCCTGCAGCTCTCCGTTCAACATTTGAAGCCACGCTGCTCGCACATCGCCCTGCACACCAAATGCACATTTTAAGGGCTAAAAAGAGGATTTCACTCCTATCCCACACAGGGTGACTCCTCTGGGACACACTGTTTTCCCAGCTGGAAAGGACGGAGGCTGGAAAGGTTGTGGCTGTGAAGGGACAGGTTTGGGACAGCTCAGACAGCCCCAAAGCACAACACCACGATGGGTGGGACATCAGCCACCTCAGCCTGGTGGCCTGGGCAGGATGTGGTGGGAAGCGGAGCATCCCAAAGGATGGGATGCTTTTCCCCCTCATCACCTCTCCCTGCAGAGTTTCCAGGGTTAACAGGAGGCTCTGCCCAGCTCCTGATGTGCTTGGGAAGTATTGGAAGATGAGGAAAACCCAAAGAGAATGGGCTCAGTTTGCAGTCCCAGCCTGTGTGAAAGGACGTGCCCTCTCTCTCCCCAGTTAGAAAAGCAACCTGCGCATTTCCCTGCAGGAATGTCTGCGAGGAACAACATTCAAATCGCCAATTCCCCGTCGCTGTGTAACCAAATCTCCTTTTCCCTGCCTTAATGGAGTCTGATAGATTTCACAAAAATCTAATTTAATGTAATTTAATCTCCA
Source organism: Dryoscopus gambensis (assembly GCA_013389985.1). NCBI lineage: Eukaryota > Metazoa > Chordata > Aves > Passeriformes > Malaconotidae > Dryoscopus > Dryoscopus gambensis. The sequence continues at coordinate 364,963 of WEIT01026550.1, forward strand.
AGCCCCCACTGATTTCGCGGTAGATTTATTTGTGATCATGGTGACAAAGCAATTCCATGTTCACTCTTAATCACAGGCTGCTGACATGGGATGAGACAATTATCTCACGCCCTCCTTCCCCCCTGCACTTCTGATTATTTTCCTAGAGGAGTGATAGGAATCAGAGAGGAGGCAGCGTCTGGAAAAGCAACCCAGGAACCTCCAGCTTCTTGCTGAGGGGCTCTAACAATTCCCAAGTCATCCACGTCCTAAGCAAAGCCAGTGGGGAGCTGCAGGTTTGCATTCTGAATTGCTGGAGAATCCTCTGGGAATCCCAAAGTGGGACACTGAGCGGTGTCCACGTGAAGGGAATTTGTCCCATCCCGTGCTGGAGGTGCCAGGGCTCCCAGTGCCAGCATTCCCAGGCATTTTGGGATTGCTCCCTGCTCTTGCTGCCCTGATAAATGACAAGGACTGGCTGGGACAGCAGGACAGGGACCTGTGGCTGTTATACTCTGAACTTAAAATCCACAAGGGAATGAACTGGAGAGATGGACTTCCAACCCTCCCCTGAAACAACACTCAGGATAGCACTTCCAGCAGCCTCCACCTCCGGGAGCCCTGGGAGCTGACCCAGGATGTGGGGCGGTGGTGACATCCCTGCTGTAGGGGGACTGGGACAGATCCTTGTCTCCCGTCCCTTTGGCTCCGTGTGGAATCTGCCTGTGTGGAATCTGTGTGGAATCTGCTGGCCAGGCTGGTGGGATCCGTCCCCTCCCCACCCCAGCTCTGTGTGGGCTCTCACCAGGGCTTGGTGCTTCCCCTGCAGCACGGCCTTGGGGTGCTCCTGGCTCCTGGGCAGCGCCCGGCTCTCGGGGGCCACGGCCCCGCCCCGGCTCCCGCCGGTGGCGTTGGCTCCTCTGGACATCTCCAGCTCGATCTCAGCGTCCATCTCAGCGTCCTCCTTGGCCTCCTTGTTGCTCTCCTCCAGGTGCTTCATCAGCACTGCCACCACCACGTTGACCAGGACAAACTGGGCAATGAGGACGAAGGTGACGAAGTAGACGGGGGAGATGACGGGCAGGTAACTGAGGCAGTGCTTGTCCTCCCGAGTGCATTCCCGGAGCGTGTCCTGCAGCAGGGAGGGACAGGGCAGGGATTAATGGGGCTCTGCTTGGGCTCCAAGGGCAGAAACGCCAAGAGAACACCAAGTGTACAGCTGAAATGGATAAGAGAAAATGTGGAGACCAGGAATTACATCAGCTACAAAGAGGGGAATGTGTTGCCCAGAAGTTGTGGATTCCTCATCTCTGGAGTGTCCCAGGCCAGGCTGGACAGAGCCTGGAGCAACCTGGGATAGAGGAAGGTGTCCCTGCCCTTGGCAGAGGGTGGAATGGGATGAGCTTTAAGGTCCCTTCCAACCCAAACCATTCCATGATCCTGTGATCCCACAGGCACACATCCCAAAGGCACAGGACACAGAGCACATGGTTGGCCCTATCAGTCAAAAAAAGGGCATAATTTTCCTTAAATATTATATCCAGGAACGAAATTTCAGGCTGGTGACACTTAGGACAAATCCCTGCTTGAAAACAAACCTGGCTTTTAAATTGGGAAGTCTCATTTTGATGTTTTAAGAGGAAACATTTTTGTTTTCACCCAAGAGTTGCCTAAATCCATTTGAAAACTGTACCTACGGCTCTCTCAAGAGGAGGAAGTACCCAGAGATTGCACACACCTTCATGATCCCATTCCAGTTGTCCCCCGTGGACACCCTGAAGAGGGTGAGGAAGGCCATGCCGAAGTTGGTGAAGGTGGCGTGGCGGCTCAGGCCTTCACAGGGATTCTCTTCGCTGCAATCTGTGGGGCAGGGAAGGAGCAGCACATCAGCCAAGCCATGCTGGATTATCCACAGCAACCCCCAGAGCTGGGCACCTCGAGCAATGTCCCATGGATCTATGGCATCAGGGAGTGGTGAGATCCTGCTCAGGAGGAACAGGGAGGACAGTGGGAAAGTTGTTTTCAGCTGGAGAACCCTGGGACAGGAAGCCAGGAGGTAGGGAAATGGTGGTGGTGGAATTTTCATCCCTGAGAACATTCAAGGCCAGGTTGGGTGGGGCTTGGAGCAACCCGTGCTAGTGGAAGTCGTCCCTGCCGATGGCAGGGGTTGGCACTGGATGGGCTTAAAGGTCCTTTTCAACCCAAACCATTCCATGATTCCATGATCTTGTGATTTCTCTGATTTTCTTTACTCCTGCTCTACAGCCTCCTTTATTTTCCTCCTGATTGTGCCCTTGCCTTGATGATTTTTACAGGGTACATCCACTACGAGGGATATTTTCACTAAGATAAAGCTGAGCAATTTGACATTTTCCCCCTGAGAATTAATATCCTAATGAATGCAAATTGAACATATGAAATATCCATCTTCCCATAAAACACAGGCTCGTTAAATATCCATTAGGACAGGCAGCAATGGCTCTTGGTTGGGCATTTCACTCTTAGGTAATTATTCCGAGGTAAATTGGAAGGAAAAACAAAAAAAAATCCAAGAAAAACCTACAAATGACCAGTCCTGGGGGAGAGAGTGCTGTGGGTTCTCATGGCTGGCGCGGACTGATCAGGAAAAAGGAGGGAATATTCCCATTAAACCGGGCTGGGAAGCAGAGTCCTGCTCCAGAGGGGTTCCCTGGGCTGGCATTGCCCAGGTGTGTGTGGAAACACCAGAAGAGCCATTTTTCACCCCTGTGACTGACCAAACACACCCACAACTCCAGGGATGGAACAGAAACCCACGCTGTTTCGCTCAGGGTGGATGCAGGACTAGTCCTTTCCCCGGCATTTGTAGGAGAGTGAAAAATAGTTTGGTTTTGGTTGAAAGAATTATTCTGCTCTCAGGCACTTGTAATCTGAGCAGAGGGCTGGGCTCATAAAGGGGATTAATGACAGCCATAAACTCTGCTCAGGAAGGGCCCTGCTGGTGCTCCTGGAGCTCTAATTGGGATGGAAATGTTGGGGATGCAGACACAGCTCCTTCCAACAGCGTTTTCCAGGCTGGGCAAGGCAGGGCTGGGTGTTAGCTCTGATTTTAGTGATGGGCATGTGCTGAGCAGCTCCAGTACCCTCAGACTGGAGGATTAATTAATGCTGGACAGCCAGGAACCACTGGGTGCCTCGTGATGGATGGAGAGAGGGGAAGGTGATGCTGAGAACACGGGGCAGACAAGCCCTGGGCAGCTGGAGGAGCAGTGGCAGCCAAGAGCAGAGAACTGATGGGGTGCGGGGGAAGCTCCGAGCAGGAACATGTTTATGGTGGCACCTCTCCAGCAGGAATCTGACCCCATCCAGCTCTGCAGACTCGTGTGCTGTCTCCAGTAGCAAACTTCCATCTTTGTGAACAAATCCATGCTGGGCAATGCTATTTAAACAGCAAATAGCTCCTGCACAGCCGAGGGTGGCACTGGATAAAACCCTAAATGTTTGTGTGTGTGAGACAGGTTCTGTGTTACATCCTCGTGTGTCAGCTGTGACCCTGAGATCAAGAGACAACTTTCATCTTCAGAACACGAGTGTGAAGCTGAGGAAGGCCCAAGAATGAGAGAGAGAGAAAAAAAGGAAGCAGCCAGATACCAAATAAACATCAACCGGATGAACCGAGCGGCGTCGGGCCCATTACTCACCGAGCTTGCCAAACAATTCCACTCCCAGGGCAGCATAGATAAAAAACAGGAGCATAAAAAGTAGGCCAAGGTTCCCTACCTACACAAGGAGAAAGCAGAACAAGGGTCAGGCAAGTCGAGGTCATGAATGAAATCACTCCATCACATTTTCAACACAAGCAAAGGAGGGTGGCCAGAGGCAAAGCAACTTTCCCTTGGCTTCCAGCACCCTGGTCCCTCTCAGAGCTCTGCTTCAAGGGGCCCAGAGACGTCTTTGTGCAGGGGAAGGAGCAGAAACGCCCTTGTGGAAAGCAGCAGCTTCGCCAGCACCCTCCGCTCTCTGGAACTTGGCCAGCCCAGGGCACCCTGCAGGGCAGGGCTGCTGTGGGACCCGGGGTTTGGGTGTGAGGGGCCTTTCCCTTGCTGGGACTCTGAGACAGCAGTAAGCCACAAGAGGTTTCCAAAGGTTTCACTGGCGTGGAGGGGAGAAGCTCCCTGAGTATTCTCCTTTACAGGCCCTTCTCACCAACAGCTTCCCAGATTTGAGCTCCCTGTGTCCCTCAGGAGCAGCCTTATCCCACACACCAACACCCGCAGTTCCAGGTGCTGCTGAGGTGCTCCGAGCCCCCCGAGGCGGCTGAAGGGGGTGACAAGTGACAGGAAAAGAGCACGAAGAGCTCTTCACACCACCAGCATCACAGTTCTCCGTGCTGGATCCCATCCCAGCACAGAATCCAAGCCTCCAAAACATCTCCAAGAGCACATTTTTGGTGATTCAGGCAGAGAACACAAAGGGCAGAGTAACCTGACCTGCTACCACCTGCAAGGAACTGCTCACATTCATCTCTCTTGCCACTTTAAATGCTCCTGTTAGCAGCTTGTAACTGACACAAAGTGAGTTCTCGGCACCACGAGCAGGGTTTTATCCCTAAAAATCAAGGAATTAGGAGGTGATCCAGGCAGTCAGGCCCAGGAATTCGTGATCTCTGAGGTATATTTTAGGGAACTCTTAGTTTGGGAGAGTTTTCTTCTCCGAGGTGGCACAGCCACAGCGTTGTTGGGTGTTTTGATTTAATTTCATCAGAAAGTTTATCAGTGTGACGTGTCACTATAAAATTAACACAGCTACTGCTGATGAAAGAGGGGATTTTTTATATTAAAGAAATGGGAATATTCCAATCACCCAGTGCAGGCTGTAATTGCTATAAAGCCTAAACTGGCTCTGCAATTTCCCTAACATTATTACCATCCTCCAGGGAATAATAAAGATAAAACAGGGATGTGGATGGCTGGGCTGGATTATTTCATCTGCCTCTGCTGCCTTCTGGAATTGGTTTTCCTACCTCACGTCTGCTGGACCACTGATGGTTTGGGAGACATTAGAAATGAGCAGGCACAAGCACAAACACACCACACACGCTGCTGGGGAGGCAAACGAGCAAATAATTACAGGGAATTAAAATAAAAGTGATAAACTTTGGAGGCTGGGGAAACAGAAGAGGGTGTTGGATTTTGCCCTAAGCAGCCTGAATATTTTGATGCCTAAATAATCAGCCTGCAAACTTATGGCACTGATGAAATTCCAAAGAATTTAGGCTACCATGGAAGTTATTACCAGGTTATCAGTCAAAGCTGTTATCTGGCTTTCAGTGGAGAGGAGAGGACAGAAGGAAGAGGGAAGAGGAAAGAGGGAAGGGAGGAGGAGGAGAAGGAGAAGGAGAAGGAGAAGGAGAAGGAGAAGGAGAAGGAGAAGGAGAAGGAGAAGGAGAAGGAGAAGGAGAAGGAGGAGGAGGAGGAGAAGGAGAAGGAGAAGAAGAAGAAGAAGGAGAAGGAAGAGGAAAAGGGAAAAGGGAAAAGGGAAAAGGGAAAAGTCCTCTTCAGCCCATGGCCTCCACCAAGGCCTGAGCACAGAGAGGGACCCCAGGCACATTCCCAGGGCTGGGCTGAGGAGCAGGAGCGGGGTCGGGGGCTGAGCACAGGGAAGGCAGCCTGTGTGTGTGTCTGTGACCTTGGTGAGCCATTCCGGTCCTGTAACTCCACGTTCCCCTCTGGAATTCCCGCGGGGATATGTAACTAATGTCTCCAAAGCACTCTGAGATCTACTGAGAGCAGACAAGGAAAAGATGGTGAGTGAATCATGCTGCTGGAAGGAACGGGAGGGGGCAGGAGCTGTTCTCCAAAGGCCTGTGCTGGATGCTCCACCAGGAACAGAAATCCAGCTCTGGGCAGCAGCCTCAGCTCTGGCAGCCCCAGCAGGCTCTGAGAAGAGGTTCTGGCTCTGAACAGCTCAGCCCAGGCTCTGTTATCCATCCAACTCCCCCTGACCCGGGCACAGAAAACTCCAGACATCCCCTCTCTCTGGCAGCCAGGGGCTATCCATCACTCCCTGGGAGCCCAGGGCTCGGGGGGCTGCGGGCTGCAGGGAGAGAAGCACACATGAAGAACATCTCAGAGATGTTGTTGGTGCCCCGAAGACCTCAGAGAAGCCACAAGAGCTGGAGATGCCAGTGAGTATGTGTGATTGCTCCTGGACCTTCCCTCTGGAATGCTGGCTGGCAGCACCGGCTGTGTGCTGGGATGCTGTGGGGACACGGGCAGAGTCCTCCATCCCACCCCGAGGAGCAGGGAGAGCCTCCAGGAGGGGCTGCACCCTGTCCCGGTGCATCCCAGCTGGATCTGTGCCCTGCCACTGCGAGAACCCTGGAATAACCTGCTCAGCTCACGGGAAGGGGCTTCCCTCTCCACACGCCCAGCTGGCTCTGGGAGAGGCACTGATGGAATTTGTGTCTCCTGCTGCCCCACTCCTGAGTGAAGCCACTTCCTCCTGTGCCTCTTCCTGCTCTGATGCCCACTGGCATTCCTGCTGCTGAGGCACTCAGCTCCCTGGGATGCCTGTCCGGAGCAATTCCTCATCAAATTAAGCTCCTGCCAGGCCTTTCCAAGGCCATGAGTCCTCCCCATCTTCTTCCATCACTCTCCAGCCAAGGCAATAATCCTGGCAGTGGGGAAACACAGCCTAATTTATGCACTAGGTCCTGCAGAAAACGGACACCTCTGCCTGGCAAATAGAGACCATCTGTGAGAATTCCAGGACTGGTGGAGAGACAGAACCTTGGAGGGTGAAGTCACCTTGACCTGACCAAGGTCCCCTTTCTGTGTCCCCTCAGCCCCACGGAGCCCAGCCCCAGGGGCCAGCAGGATGTTTGTACCTATGGAATTCTGCATCACTGCTCCATGCCCTCAGGCATCTCTGCAGCACAGCCCATACCTCCCCGTCTCCCCAAATCCATCACCCCCAGTGCTGGCTGCCCAGACATTCCCATTCCTGCTCTCTGAGTTCACATCCCTGTGGCTCTCCAGGGTCTGGCAAAGGCAGGCTGTTGTTTTTGCCCCCCAGCTGCAGTCAGACAATGCCAGAAAAGCTCTTCAGGAGCTGAAGTGAGATAAGCCCAGGAATTCCAGCACCAAGGGGAGATAAACTCCTGGACAGGAGCAAACTCCAGGTCCTGCCCTTCAGGGCTCTGCTAGAACGAGGAGTTCTTAGCTTTTTTCTTGGCACAGAGTCCCTGTGGGGGCAGTTCCAAGCTTTTGAAGACAAAGAGGAGTCTCTTGTCCAGCCCGCAGGGAATTAGTGTGCCATCCATGGATCAAGTGAGACGAGCGGAGGGAAAACAAGCCAGAACTTTTGATAGGAAAGTTCCACATCTCACTGCTGTTGGAGGATGGGAGTTGGACTGGATTCCAGTTGTCCCCTCTACCAGGAAGGGCTGTGGCAGCTCAGCAGTGACTGCTGGGGGGTCACTTCCACCAGGAGCACTTCAAATCAGATTTAAATTCCAAATCTGCTACAGAAAGGGTGAACTGGACTTTGGAAAGCTGGGAATGGGAAAAGGACTGAAGGACCACCAATGAAACAGGAGTCTCAGAGAGCAGCCTTTGCTTCCAAACCCAGCAGCCACCAGATGCAGAAGCAAGGAGATGATCAGTGATGGATGAGTGCTGTAATTCATTACCGAGCCTTAACGAGGACAGAGCTCAGAAAGAAGAGGAAAACACTTGAAGCAAGTCTTGAAAAGCTGCTCCACACTGAGAGATTAAAGGAGTTCATTTCTCTCCTGCTCACCAGACTGCAAGAGATTATTTTATCTACCATCGCTCCAAAAAGGAGACGTGCTACAAGAAAAAAGCAAAATTACATCCAGTGAAAAAACCAACGTGGCTAATTCAGACTAAAAACACCAGATTTTTTTTAAGCAGGAAGAGTAAACACGAATATTCCATCAACAGGGGATGCCTGATTCCCTAATGCTTTGAATCCTTAAAACAAGAACCAGGTGCTGAGGGTTTTTTCTGGGATTGAGAGGACACGGAGAAGGTGGGCAGAGAAGGTGCCAATTTGAGATCATTCCCTGACCATTCTTTCTGTTTCTGTGGCCTCTCCTTGTTTTTTTCCTCCTCTCCATCTCATTTTTTCCAGAGATGAGGTGGAGGAGAAGGTCTCTGACCTGGCAGACAGAGGTTACCACACATGGAGGGTGCAGCAGGAACACTTTGAAAAGAGCAGCTCAAGCTCAGTCTGAGATCCCAAAAGAGGAGATGATTAATCCTTTGACAATCTTGGATCAAAATGCTACATTCCCCCAAATTTGGGGATAATTGGTTCTCCAAGTGTTACTTAAATTGCTGAATAAAAATCAGATCCAAAGCTGATGAAAATCACCCCCTGAAAATGCAATGACAGTTCCTTGTCATCGTCAGCCCATAAATGGGCATTCTCCACACACCAGAAAAAGAATTTCCCCCCAAACCTTAATGAATAAACATTAAATTAGCTTTTTTTGTCACTTAGAAGCCACATTCAATGAGGATTTTCCAGCTGTGGTTTTAGGATGCTAATTTAATTAGGGTAGGAACTCATCCCTTGCCTTGGAAATGAAAGCTGCAGCTTTATGAAGAGTGATGGCTGTCAGAGAGCTCTTCCTAAAATTCCCTTCTCATTTTCCGAGCTTCACTGGAGGCCAGAGTGGCATTTTCTTATCTGCACAAGATCTGCTGGGAATATCCCTGGGGTGTTCCCTTTACAAGAGACCTCGCTTGGAATGCAAACTGCAAGAACACCCCAAGGAAACCAAAAGCCTGGCCTGGAGCCACCCTATTGTTTGTGGGGGGGGAGAGAAAACAAGGAGGGAGAGAAAATACGGTCTGTGGTCACAATGCTCTGCAAATTAAAAACCAGACACAAATCCAAGGATTTCTTGAAATGCCAGCCCGGGGGTCAGGCTGGTAAATCTCTGCTTTAGTCTCAGCCAAAATCCTTCAAATCTGGAGAGCAAAGGGCAAGTGCTCGGATTAGAAACATCTTCATGGCAATGATGAAGAGCGAAGCAAAGGGGTCTTTCCAGGGGAAAAAAAAGCTCCCTGTTTTCCAGTTCTCTTGGAACTGGATCATGGTTCTTGGATCATGGGTTGCTCTGTACTTAGGAGCTCAGGCCCAGGGTGGTTTTGGGTATGTTTTCTCCTGATTCCCTTGTGGCCACTCGTCCTCTGGAGGAGACTCCCACACACTGTCTGCCCTTGGCTGCTCCTGGGGTCCAGGGAACTGGGATGTGCAGGCAGCTGAGTTAACCCCAGACACTGAAAGATCAGAGCTCACACCAGCACACCCACAAACGAGCAGAACACACCTTAAAAAGGGTAAGATTTAAAAAAAAACCCTAACCACCTTGGAATTCTGACGGAGGAGTGAAAGCCAGCAAAAAGTTTCTTTCCTTCTTTTCTCAAATAAACAGATCCATAAAAAGTGAACACTTGCAGGATCCTATCGAATATCACTGAGTCTACCAGTGGTGGTGTTCCTCTTGCAGCTCAGGAGAGTTTGGTGACTGAAGACCCCAAATCAAGATTTTAACCCTCAGAAGCATCTCCCCAGTTTGCCTTTCCGAGGCTGCAGCTCCTCTGTCAATAATTGTGGTTGTTCCTGCCTCCCAAATCAAACTCCTGAGCCGGAAGCTGTCTGCTCCCAGTGCTTTCTCCAGCATCCTTCTCCGTCCATCCTGGTGTTTCCCAAACTTGCCAGTGAAATCTGGGGTTTATTGGAGCTCTGCCTGCTGGAATTTGCTCTCTTTCCCCATCATCTTGGTTCTCCCATCAAACACACTCCAGGATGAGCCGTGCAAAACTCCGCTCCCAAGGCCTGGAGAAAGCTGAGACCCTCCCCAGGTGGCTTCTAGAGGCCACCAAAGATGGAGGTGTCCCAGGCCCCAAAGGCACTTGTGTTCCCAAGGGGGACGCCCTGGGCATGGAGGAATTTTGGGGGCTTACCTGGGGCAGGGCTTGCACCACTGTGTCCAGCAGAGCTCTCATGCCCGTGGCCATTTTCAGCAGTTTCAGCACTGAAATGAAGAGCAAATCCTGCTCAGCAGGGCTGGGGAATATTGCAGGGAAAATCCATGAAGGAAATCCAGGTTCAGGTCTGGCAGGGAGGGTTTAAATCTCTCCTACTGCTGTTTATACATGTGGGGAGTTCTCTGCATCCCAGCAGGGCTGAGCACCCCACCGTCAGTCCCAAGGGGAATGGATTCCCACTGCCAGAGGGCAGGGCTGTGGGATACTGGGAGGGAATTCCTCCCTGCGAGGGTGGGGAGGTCCTGGCACAGATTCCCAGAGAAGCTGTGGCTGCCCCTGGATCCCTGGAAGTGTTCCAGGCCAGGCTGGATGGGACTTGGAGCAACCTGGGGTAGTGGAAGGTGCCGGGGTTGGAACTGGGTGGGCTTTAAGGTCCCTTCCCACCCAAACCATCCTGGGATTCTATGAAAATGGACAAAACCCTGCAAGAACTCCAATGTTCCCAGCCAGGAAAATGGGAGAGGGATGGGGAAACACCTCACAGTGAAGGGCATCTTCCCAAGCTCTAACTGCCATCGCTTCCCACTCTGCTCTGGACCAGTATAAAAGGTCTGGGATCCCAGGCTGGAATCAGAATCCAACCTCGGATGCCACTGGAAAAGCCACGGAACCCCCAGCTTGTCTCTGAGCTGACATCTCGCGTTCCCCACTGGAACTGAACCAGCAGGGCTGGAAGCACAAATGTCCAAAGGGTTTCCCAGGGTGGCTGGAGACCCCTGGAGCAGGACACACCTCTGGCTATCCTGAGCACCCTCATGATCCGGATTATGGTGGGATTGATGGGAAGGGCAGCGTTCATCTCGATCTCTTCCAGCGTGATCCCCACGATTGACAGGAGAACTATGGCCAAGTCCAGCTGGTTCCACCTACAGAGAGAGGAAGGACACACAAAATCCAATCTACACATGGATAGACATCCAAGAGGAGGGAATTTTGTGTTAATAACAGGCAGCAGCAAATCCTACGTGCATCTCCTCATTCCCATCTGGGCCCATGATTTTTAGGTGGTACAAAACCAGCTCGAAGCAGCTGGCACAGACATCCCGTGAGCCACAAAATCTGGGAAGCAACGGGGAGCTGACTGGGAAGCGTTTCTGACCTCTGAGCTGAGCTGGTCAGGCCTGCTGGAAAGGGAGATACCAGGGGAAAAGATGCATCTGGAATTTTGGGAGATTTCTGGAATTCCTCCTGCAAAGCACAGCCAGCAGTTCTTTGGGTTTTTAGTTCTTACACTACAAAGTCTGCGCCCACAGAGAACCAGCCCTGGGCTCTCCCTGTGCCACCACAGTGACACTGCACCTCCCCAGCATCTGGCTCTGAAAGTGGGTCAATCCAGCCCTGAATCCCAAATCCACAGGGGTTCAAAATGTTCTCACCTGTCCTTAAAGAACCTCCGGAAACCAAAGGCCACCAACTTCAGGAGCGCCTCGAACACAAAGACGATGGTGAACACGTAGTTGCAGTACTTGAGGGCCTCATCCAGGGACTGAAAAGAGAGAGCCCAGTTAGGCCAGCCCAGTTAGGCCAGCCCAGTTATCCCTTCCTAGACCCCCACGGAGGGACTGGCAGCGAGCAGGGTGAGAGAAGCACAGAAATATCAGGGATAAAGTCACAAAGGCTCGCAGAGCTCACTAAATCACCCAGCAGAACTCAAATAAAGGCTCAGCCCCTGAGTCAAAGGAAACCCTCCAAAGCACCGAGATCAGTTCTGCTAAAAATGTCAGGTTCAAGCTCTGCGCATAGATTGTTCAGCCTGGGCCAGGCACAAAAAATTCCCCCCTTCCCCATCTCCTGAAGATTCCTTGGTCTGAACTGCCCCGCCTCGGGGAGAATAAAAGCCTCGATGGATCATTTCTTGATTCCAGCCCTCGGGACAAAGGCTTTGCTTAAAAAGCTCAGAAAAATAAATAAACCTTGGAGATGGATTAAACCTTTCCCTCTTGAAAAATGGGACATCTCCAGAGCTGGGCAAAGCGTGTCCATATTTGGTGCAACGTTCCCGCTCTCCATGGAGCCGCTCTCGGAAGTCAGGAATCCACAGTGTTTATACTTGAGGATGATGAGTGTTTATAATGGATTTCATTGGAGCTGTGGGCCAACAATAGCAAAGGAATCTTGTGGGGCCTTAAAATAGAAAACTGGGGAGGGAAGCAGCTCTTGGGGTGGGGAGGGATTGGGGGACAGGAGGGAGTGAAGGGGAATTTAGTTCAGTATAGCACAGGAATCTGCATTTCCAATAAAAAATGGGGATTGTGAGCATCAAACCAGACAAAATTGGAAATAAATGCAACAGAGGAGTCTGCAAAGCACCTCTGAGGAAGCCCCAGGACACAGGAAAGCTCTTTTTGTCGCCTCTGTGTGATGCCTGGGCTTCGCTGATCCCCCACACGCAGTGGGGTCACCAGGGCATGGCCGTGCCCCGAGTTTTGGGAATGAGAGCTGAAAGTTTCTTCAGTGCTGGCAACAATCCCTATTTTTGTTCCAGGGCCTGAAATAAAATGGCGGCTAAAAAACCATGGAACAATTTCCTATTCCATCCAACGCCTGAGCCTGACTTCTCCCACCGTTTGTACCCATTTGGAGTTGGATTTACAACTCTGAGTTAAGTGAACGTAAACCAAGTGTAAATAAGACCTAATCCAGATAAACAACATTTCCATGGGAAACAAAGGAATTTTCCTGGTGTAAAACACACACACATGTTACCCTCTGGCTCAGCATCCAGGAGGCATTTGCAGGTTACCATGGAATGCTGGAAAAGGAAATGCTGAGCCAGAGCTTCATAAATGATAATGAAATGGAAAATTTATATAGGGACAGCCCCTATGATTTATGTCAAAGGTGTTCTGAGGGGAGAATGATCTCATAATATATTAAAAAAGGGAGGATTGGGCTTCTAAATTGGTTTATTTGAAATTCATTGAGGAAAAGAAACGCTCTGCACGCAGTAACTCCAGGTCTGTATCTGTTAATGGAATGTTCTAAAACTCCGGACTGCTTTCCAGTGTGAGGCCCAGTCACGTCTGGGATCAGGAAGGGAAATATTTGGATTGGTCTTTTCCTGGTGAAAGCTCAATTCACTCTCCATTAGCCGGGGGTTTTTACCCAAAGCAGGGAAATCAAGGTTTTGCCTGAGGCAAGAGAACGACAGAGCGGGATCAGAATGGCTTCCCAAGAGCTTGGGAATGGCCCCGATTTGATCCCAAGGGAGCTGTGCTGAGGGGCAGCTCCTACCTTGGGCTGGTTGTAGTGCTCCATGGACATGGTGATGACGTTGACGCCGATGATGAAGGTGATGAAGAGGTCGAGGTAGTGGCTGGTGCACAGGCTGTGGATGTATCTCCGCGCTGGCGAGTAGTCGGCGTAGTAGGGCCGGCGCTGGGCTTCTGCAGGGGACACAAAGGCAAGGGGTGAGCCAGGAGGGCTGCAGGGCTGGTGGCCACCACCACGCGGCCTGAGGGTCCTCTCCCACCTGCACGCAGGGTGGAGAACGGAGTTGAGCAAACCATGGGAAGCGGCCGAGTGATTCCTGAGTGATTCCAGCTCCCGGGAGCGCCCCGGTGGGGTTTTTGGGATGAGCTAACTCTGGTGCCAGCCAGGTCCTCCCCTCTGTCCTCTCCTCATGGAATGGGAAGCAGGCAGGAGGAGGAGCAGGATGGACACGGGACCCAAAGCCAAGGGAAACGCTTCAAACCCAGCAAAGCTTCAGCTGCAGGTGAGGGCAAAGCTTAGGGCAGGACTTGTCTCTCCCAGTCCTGCTGGTGCCAGGCATATTCCAGGTGGGAGAAGAACATGCCCCAAGCTCAGCCTGTGTGCCAGAAGGTTTTTGGGGTGTTTGGAAGGCCCAAGGAAAAGCAGCAGGGCTGTGGCAGGGCATTCCCGAGGGCTGGGAGCACACAGGACATGGCCACAAAGCGCTTGGCTCTGCCAGGACAGCCAGCACAAGCTCCTCTGGAAACAGAAACATGAATTTATATTTATAAAATATACACTTAAACAATATATCCAGGGCTCAGGCTGCATCTAAAACCATTCACAACCACATGAATTTTAGATCTCTGCCTCTGGTCCTGATCCCTCCTTTTTTCCTCTTTGAATCAGGGAAATTTCTGCCCGTGACCAAATTCCTGGGGCTGTTCCAAGGAGAGTGTTTGGACCCCGGGACTGCATTTACTGCGTGTGCCTGTCTCCAATGAAACTGTGACCACAGGGATGGCTGCGGGCACTGGATGGAGTCAAATTCCTCTCAAACTGAAGCAATGTAAATATTCAGAGTTTACACAAGGCCAAGGCAGCGTTGTTGCGGATTTTACAAGTGGAAGAGACACTGAGGTCACACCGAGTCAGAGCACGACTGCTCTTAACAGTGAGGAGGTTTTGCAAATATTTCATCAAATTCAGCTTTAAATGCATGAGGAGCTCAGAAAAAGTTGCTTCACCTTGAAAATAAGGAGGGAAATCAGTTCAGAAGCACTCAGTGCCCTCCTGAAATCCATCTCCCGCTCCTCTCAGCCTGCTAATACCTTTCAGATGGAAGGACTCTTGAAATGTGGGAGTTTTTTTTGTGGTGCAGCTGACGCCAGATTAAAATCCAAAACTTTAAAATTAATTGGATAAAGGGAAGCAGAATCTGCAGCTCTCCTTCAACTGCATTTTTTTTTCCTGGTAGTTAAAAGTACAGTGGAGGCATTTGGAAAAACATTTCCTCCTGACCAGGGTCGCCAAGGCTGATTTTTTTTTTTTCTGCTAAGGGGTGTGGAAAAACAAGATGAAAGCAACCAGAGTTGGTTTTGAACATTTTTTTTTTCTGTTGCCTTTTCATGTGCCTTAATCCTACGAGTCATCTTGGACTGCTGGGGCTGTCTCTGCTACTGAGCTCAGCCTGCCTGCAAAATAATAACAAAACCAGTGCAGTCCAATATTTATCTCAGGCTGTACAATGTGCTTTCATGTGTGTTCAGGATTACAACATCCTTGTCCTTTCTTTTTTTTTTTTTTTTCCAATTTTTTAGGAAATGTCTTCTTGGGAGTGCAAATCCTCAACTCCTTGGGAGGTCTGAGAATACCCTTAATAGTTAAATGTGCTATTTATTAATGATGAATGGCTGATTAATGGATTTCGGGACATGAGCAGGGATGGGTTGGCAGCACATAAGGAAAAGAGGTTGCAGGTGGCTTTAACCACCCCTCACCTGCCCAAATGCCAGATTTATTCACTATCCAGCAAAAGATCATGTGTTTATTCTATTTTATAAACCAATTACATAAGGAGAATCACAAGAAGACATTTTCCACTGCCAGGCACTGAACTGAAAACCTCCTGAATTCCCTGGCAGCATCACAGCTCCTTCTTTCCATGGGCTGGAGAGGAAAAAGCCAAGGAGGAAGCAGCCAGCCCTAAAGGTGGGTCCATCCTACAGCACCAAGGTCTCTCCCTCGGCACTGCCTGGGCCTGCCCAAATCCCTGCTGGGAAAACTTGGGACAGGCTTAACCTGAGGGAGCCCTAGGAGAAGCCTGGCTCCTGCAGGATGCACACAACCCAAAGCTCACAGGACAGGAAAGAAACTCCCCCGGGGGGGGACACATCCAAGCACAGGGGGGTGGAGGTGACGGGGTGATGATACCCACATGCAGCAGGGCCATGCTCAGGAGGACCCCATGCAGTGTCCACTCGAGGAGATGCTGCCCGTGCCAGGCCGGAGGAGGGAGCTGGGACGTGCCCGAGGAGCCGGGGCTGGGTTGGGAGATCCCGGGAAGGCAGAGGGGTTGCAGCAGGGTGGGAGCAGTGCGAGAGCAGCCCCGCAGCCCCACACAGCTCTGGCAGGAGGGAGGCCGCATTCCAGAGCTCCACAGCCGCAGCTCTGGTCATTCCCAATCCCTCCAGGAAGTTTCACCTCTGCTGACAGCACAGCAAAGGGCTCTGGGCTCCACTCAGTTCACATTTTTAACTCTTAGCGGGAATTTTAAGTCCCCAAATTGTTTTGGGGGCTCACTGCACACACCCTGACTGCTGCTGGCACAACCAGAGCCGTGGGATCTGCGCGAGAACCCGGATGAGGAGGATGCTGCTCCGTGGGATGTGGGCACAGCAAACAGGGGCCACCTGATCCATTATTAATCCCAGCAGGCAAAACACACCCTGTGCCTTGGTTTCTCTGGAAAAATGGTTTTTGGGATGAGACTCCTGTCAGCTAACTGGCAGATTTCTGTCATCATGGAGTCATGGAATGGTTTGGGCTGGAAGGGACCTTAAAGTCCATCCAGTCCCACCCCTGCCATGGGCAGGGACACCTTCCACTGTCCCAGGGTGCTCCAAGCCCCGTCCAGCATGGCCTTGGACAATTCCAGGGATCCAGGGGCAGCCACAGCTTCTCTGGGCACCCTGTGCCAGGGCCTCCCCACTCTCCCAGGGAGGAATTCCTTCCCAAAATCCCATCTATCCCTGCCCTCTGGCAGTGGGAAGCCATTCCCCTTGTCCTGGCACTCCCTGCTCTGTAAATGCTCTCTCCATCAAACACAGACAAGGTTCCTTTCAGCTGCTGGTTTGAACTGGTGGAAATGCAGCAGGGAAAAAAGAAACCATCAAACAGATGAACAAAAGGAAAAATCCCAGCCTTTCCTCCCCCCGCTTTTAGACGCTGGCTAATGCCTGATTCTCACCTCTCTGCAGAGTATTTAAACTTTGCTTGTGGTTCTGCTGACATGAAAATTAATGAAGCACCATCCCCTGGCTTAAAAGCATTTTCAGCTGGCATTACAATCCCCAGCCCCAGCTCCTCCATTACAACGCTCTGCATGAAACATTAGAAAGCCCTAATGGGGTTATTCATGCCTGGAACAGAGCAGCTCTGTACCTGCAGCTGCCTGGAAAAATAAGCAGCAGGGCTGCATAATTCCCTGCTTGGAAACTCTGAACACTCAGGGATGCAGCACCCAAAATTGGAGCTCCAGCTCAAACGTTTCTAGTGAATACAGAGAAGGCTGTGGCACTGAGGGGATGCTTAAACTGAAATATCACCATGTGCCACCCTCTAGAGAAAGGTTTGCAGTCACTGCTCTGAAAGGCACCTCTGCTGGGGCTTAAAACGGCCTCGTCCTTCCACAGTTCCCAGCTCCGTTGGGAAAAGCCTCAGAGGAAGAGATTTGTGGCCACTCTCCTCTCATAGAGCAGGAAAAAGCATTTCTGAATTCTCAGTTTTTGGGGCCTTCCCAAAGGGACACCACTGGAAGTCACTCTGCTCCCAGCTAGAGCCTTCCCTGGGCTAGGATTCTGCAATTCCCAGCTTTTCCTGCTCTGCTTTCAGCCCCCAGTGTCACCCAGACCCCCTTGCAGCCTTTGAAGTCCAGAGCTGACCTAACACAGCAGATCCAGGAGGGCTGGATTTGGCCCTGGACCCCAAAAGCAGAGGAGATCAAGCTGATCCACGTGTTTTTAATCAAAACTTCCAATCTGGGGAGGCTGCTTGCAGGCTGTGTCTTCTGAGGAGCTCATTAAAAGGCTGAAAGCAGCAGGATTGTTAAATTACACTTGGATGTAATGGATGGAGCAGGGACTGCGTCAGGAAAAATATCCTGGTTTATCTTGAATTCTTTTCCCTTCACATAAAAAAGTTCACTGAGCAGTCCTGCCTTCAAAGCCACATCAAATGCATTTCTCAGTGTCCTCACCCCCTGCCCTCTGCTCTCCTTGAGCAGCGTGAACCTGCTGCCAATCCCTTCAGCAAAGTGGCCCTTGGATGGGAAAAAGGAAATGTTTTGGAAAGATCTGAGGTGGTGACAGCAGAGAATTGGGCTGAGAGGGACCTTCCTGCTGAAAAATCCCCCCAAAGCAGGTGATGAGTCCCCATCCCACCTGAGAAGGAGCTGGGTCCTGCTGCAGGGCTGTGTTCTCCATGGAGCAATCCCCCTGCCAGGCTCCCAGCCCTGGATCCAGCCTGGGATTGGTACCCAGTGCCACCCAGCTGAGGTTTATCCCATTCCCAGGGTGTGTTCCCCATGGAGCAACCCCTCTGCCAGGCTCCAAATCCTGGATCCACCTTGGGACTGGTACCCAGTGCCACCCAGCTGAGGTTTATCCCACTCCCAGCCCCATCCTAGCCTGCCACAGCCCCGTGATGCATTTCTGTGTGTTCAGGTAGGGACAGATCCCCCAGCCCTCAATCCCCAGGGGACACCACAGACAGGGGACAGGACACACAGACAAGGTGCCAGGCAGACAGCGAGTCCAGAGGGTGCATTCGTGGCCTAATCCTTGCTCCTCTCCTGGTCTCTCCGACGCTGGGAATGGTGACTGAGTTAAAAGCAGGATCTCTGTCAGCCTTCCCACGCTCCTCACTCCTCTCCCTGGGCTGACCAGGCTCTCTCCTGCTGCTCCACAGGGGTGGCACCGAGCGCTGGGACACACGGAAGCGGTGGAAGGGACACATGGAAGCAGAGGAAGCTGCCAGCTTGCTGCCACCATGCAGATCCTGCAGCTCCACGAGCACACACACCCCCCACAGCCACAGCTCCCATCTTTCTGAGTCTGCCATGGTTTTTTCATCAAATCCATCGTCTTCTAAATCACCCAGGAGGTGCAAACCCCTCCCAATCGAAACAAAAAGAATAATCCCTTAAAACAGAAGCAGCAACCTTCCCAAATGTGTATCAGATATTTGGGTTCACCTTGTTAGCAGCTCCAGTTTGGGTGCCAAGCTGTACCTGCCGGTAGAGCCAGACAATTTCAGGGAGCCTTCTGGAAGCCCAGCACATGGCCAAATGTTCCACTTCTCAGCTGCCCTAGTGACTTGATCCCCTTCCAGAAATCTGTCTTCCTCCCCGTGTGCTCTCCATGAAATGTTACAGCCCTCATCTGCGCAACGGCTGGTCCGAAATAGCTCCTTGGAGGTGGTGGATAAAGAGGGACAATGTCACAGTGTCCATCACTTTGACAGGGACTGGCTCTTCTTTGGTGTCTGAGCTGTGGAGTCACAGCCAGGCTTTAATAAGATTTATTTCCTAATCAGGAACGGAGCTGTGCCTCCATACCTGTGCCCCTGTTTTCTCTGAGGACGCTTAAAATTGCTTTATTTTCTTTAAATCTCATATAAACTTCGAGTTTATCTGAATGTCTTTTAGGTCAGCACTTTGGGGTGGAAGCTGCACAAGGAGGACCCTGGGGAGCCTGTGACTGATTTCCCTGTGCTGGAAATGCTGCCTTCAGGATTTCCACCCTCAGACTCCCAAAGCAAAATGGGAAAAGGGGAAGGAAATTGCATCTGAACGCTTCGAAATCTCTGGAGAGGGTCAGTGTCTGTTTGAGCTGGATTTCATTTTAAGCCAGGCACTGAACTCACTGCTGCCCAAAATCAAATGGGCTTGGCTCTCCCTGCGGTGTCGTTAAGGCCCTGTGGGGACAACAGTGCCACCATTTAGTGCTGAGGTGTCCCCTGGCTCTAACAGAGAGCGCCAGAGGACCAGGAGAGGGGCTGGGAGGGACACAGCTCCTGTCTCAGGCCTGGATGGATGCAGGGAATGGGATGGGGCTTCTCCCAGCAAAGCCTGTGCCTGCCATGTCCTTGGAGCTGGGCTGTTTTTCCAGCTGGAAATGGATATCCATGGCTTGATGTGTGGGGGAGAACCAATTTGTCACAATATTCGGTCCTTCCAGGACATGGCACAGCCAGGCAGAGTCACAGCACTGCTGCAGCAAACAGGGCCAGGAAAGCTCAGCCTTACCCCTGACTAAGCTCAGCTTCGATCTCAGTGGCCAAGCCACGTTTCCGTTTCCTCACTCCTCAAAAATGCCTGGCAGGCTATCTCTGCTCACTGAAGCTTCCGGGAAAGCTGTGGCTGCTTTCCTGGCAGTTTTCCTGGGAATACCCACTCGATGCTAAAGGCAGCTGGTCCCAGGTGCAGCCTGCCCGGGGGAGGTGGGAATGGGCAGGTTTGGGGCAGGAAAGGAGCACAGGCTCAGGTGGTTTTCAGGTTTGACAGTCCCTGCTAGATCCACTAAGAAGGAAATTTTGGCTAAAGGCCTTCTGTTGCACCCTAATGGCCCTGCCCCTGGCCAGTGTTCCAAGGACAAAACGAGTCCCAGGAGTGAGTCCCAGCCTGGAATGGGACAAGCATCTCTCGTCATGGACGTCTCCCCAAGAGGAATTGTCCCTCCAGCCCCACCCCGGGGCTGCCCTGCTGTCCCCAGGCCGTGGCTCTGCCCATGCCCCCATGCAGTGTCTGTGGCATGCGGGGCCATGCGCCAGGACTCCCAAACAGCATCACCACTGTTTTATCTAAGAAAAGAATTCACAAATCAAACCCCACCACCATCCTCAGATGCGGGCGGCGCATTAAGGCACGGGGGACCCTCGGGGTGGCCTCCAGGCACAGGGGAAGCATTGAAGCTGTTCACCCCTGTGTCCCTCGGTGCTGGGGACACCGTGGCCTTGCAGAGTGTGACAGAGGACTCTGCTGGAGGAGGATTTTCTCCCCAGCGAGGTGAACAGGTACCGCTTCCTACCAGCTCACCCACGACAACCCCAGGGCATCGCCAGCCCGAGCCTTAAGGCACCGCCAAAGAGGTAACGAAGCAACACAACCTCCTGAAACCCCAACAAAAAACCAAAGGAAAAGGAAATCTTGCTTTGGGAGCAGGCAGGGCTCAGAAAGATTTTGGTTTGTAAGGCACTCTACCGACCAGACAGGTACATCTCCTTACTCCTGCGCTTTTTCTCCAGGCGGCGGAGCCGCTTCTCCTCCCGGCGCCGCGCCTCCTCCGCCTCCTGGTGCTGCCGGCACTTGTGGAAGTTCTCCACCACCACCCCCACGAACATGTTGAGCACGAAGAAGCTGACGATGAGCAGGAAGGAGATGAAGTAGAGCAGCATCCAAGGGTTGTGGTTCTGGATGGGCTGGGGGAGATAAGAACAAGGGAGACACGGCACAGACAAGGGGGGTTAAGTCAGGCTTTTGGGCGCTCTGGAGCAGTGAGTTGTGTGTGGGGGAGGAGAGGGCTGGGAGGAGATTTTTCCCAAAGCGCTTTCCTCTCATTCACCTTCTGACTGACTACAATTCACTTTTGGTGTATAGCCCAGCCTGAACTGCCTCACAGGATTTAATTATTTTGGCATTTATTTCACACGGCCTCAGATAAATCTCAGCGGATGAGCATCATCCCACCAGCAAGATTGTTTCAGCTAAAGATAGGCTCCAGATTTTTAATTTTTCAGATGTGGGCTCTTGGTTAATGTTTCTCAGTTGTTACCAGATCTTCAGAAGTGGGGGAAATTTAAGTCCAAAGCATTACTGTGGCTCTGGGTGGGTCCTACTCATGGGAGACTCGACTTCCCACGGAAAATGCCACGTAGCTCACAAACTGAACGCCTCTTTCACAGCATTCCTGGTGGTTTCCCATCCTCAAGTACCCTCATTCTGATTCAAAACCCCATTAGACCTTGCCTGTACTAGAGCCACTGGAAAAGCAGCTCCAAAGAATGGAAAAGTTTGGCAGCTCAGTGGGTAACTGGGACCTCGAGGAGGTTCTACAGCTCTGCTCCTTCCTGGGACTTGGAAAACCCTGGATCCCCCAGGCCTGAGGCTCAAGAGAGCAGCACAGCTGGGCTCTGCAGGACAGGTACCTGTTGGTCAATGCCCACAGCGTCCAGCCCGTCGTACATGATGTTCACCCAGCCGTCCTTGGAGGAGAGGACAAACAGGGACATCAGGGCCTGGAAAACGGACAGAAGAGGTTGCTCTCGCCTTTCGGTCCCCAGAGAAGAAACTCCTGGCTCCTCCTGTGGCCTGGCCTGCTTTTCAGCCAGAATAAAGCACTTTATTTTCTTCATTTGCAAACAGAACAGCAAGAAATCAAGAGACTCAAAGGGGCAGTTGAGGGACTGCATCCCAAAGCAGTGGCTTTAGGACAACACTCCTAAAAACAAGGAATTGTACAACGTTAGCAGGAGGTCAAGAGTTGATCTGATCCATTTTTACTCATTTAGGGTAAAAGACAGAGATTTCCAGACAAAATAATAGAATGGTCAAGGATGGAAAAGGCCTCTAAGGTCACCAAGTGCAAATATTAACTCATTGATAGTCGACTGCAACATCAATTTTGGAAACTTCCTGTGATGGAGGTTCCACACCCTCCTCAAGCCACACGTTTTAAGTGTACATCTGTGAAAAGCTGGCACAGAAAATCCCTGCAGGGAGGACTTTACCTGCCCCAAATTGTCGAAGTTGTACTTTCTCCGGACCCATCTGTAGTGAGCGTTGGTGCAGTCGGCCTTCGTGGTGATGTTTTTGACATCAGGGCCATCACAGTAGTAGAACTTGCCTTTAAAAAGCTGCATTTGAGAACACAAATTTAAAAAAAAAAAAGAGAACAAAAATGAAGAAGCTTTGAAAAGTCTGATTCACCTTTCATTCCTTTAGAGGAGTTCAGCAGGGAGGTCTGTCTGTTCTCCTAATCCTGAGATCCTTGCTGGGAGCAGGTGCCACCCCCACCCTGAATCATCTCTCCTAAAGCCTGGCTCTCCTCCCCTAACAGAAATCTTCCTTTCGAGGTTTTTCAGCTCATTATTTCCACCTCAGCCCCAGCAGGTGGGAAAAGCAGTTTCTCTTTTGCAGCAGTCACTTACAGCCAGCCACGGGGAGGGAAATACTCTACCTGGACCCCTAAAATCCCAAAGATAATGAAGAAAGCACAGCAGATGAGAACGATATTCCCAATGGGCCTCAAGGAGGAGATCAAGGTTTCCACCACCAGCTTCAGACCTGGGGCTCTGCTGATGACTCTGAAAAAAACGACAAGAAAAGGAGGATTTAATTGTCCTGTGATCACCCAGCTGCTTCTCCCCTGCTCTCTGAAGCAGGCACAACCCTCCTCTACCTGCAGGCAGTGCTCAGAGACAATCAGGGACTTCTGCAGACAGCCAGAACGTTCCCAATCACATCGGATGGAATTCAAAGGGTGAACGCCGGGCAGAGTGAGGAGGGGCAGGATATCACCGAGTCCCCACTGTGGGGTGTTTGTTCCTCACTCCAGGGGGGTGATCCCTGCCAGGGCTCTGATCCCAGCACAGGGACACAGGCAGGACCCTCCTTCCTCTCCCAGCACGTGAACAGCTTCCCAGCAGGACTGGAGAGCACGCCTGGTGCTCCTTCTGCAGCAGCGGCCATGACAACTTTCCAAACAGAGTAATTCCAATTTGTTTCCTAATTAGTTCCTGAACTGGCTCGTAGCTAACAGGAGCCTGTGATCATCAGCTCCACAGCCGAAGGGTCAATCCTGTTGGGAAGCAGCTTCCTGGTGTGCTCTGAGGCAGGTTTTGGGTGCTTAGGAGGGCAGGAGGGTTGCTTTCCTGGAGGAGGGCCTGGGGAATGCACCGCTCTCCCCTGGGACGTGGGAGTGGAACCAGCCCAAGCCGAGCTTTCCTGGGAAGGGCCAGGTGGGGGTTTTGCCTGGAGAACATCAGAGCTGTTTTTAGGAGGGGCCTGTAGAGGGTGAGTCCTTGCAGGGAGCTGCAGCTCACACGGATAATGACGCCTTGTGCCTGCCAAGCCCAGAGAAAAGGGTTTTGTGCTGCAGCACTTCCACAGGGTCTCGCTTGACAGAAATCATGTGGAGACTGAACTGCACCTCCAAAGCGTTAGGAATGGTCCCTGGAGTCATCCTGTGCCGCGGTGAGAGGTGATGAATTCCTTTCTATTCATAGGATCTGGCCTAGTTATTCTCAAAGACCAATTCCCTCTTTGCCCCTTCCCTTTCCTGATGAACGGCCAGTGCCCTCAATTCCGTTCCCCTTATGTGGGTCACACAGGGTAACTTGTCCAGGGTGTCCTGGGGCCCCTGATGCCACCAGCAGGACAGAGAGGAGCCAGAAACACTGATTTACTTGTCACTAAGGCAGCCCAGAGCACAAAGAGCTGTTGTTCTTGAGCTCTAAAAGATTCCCTCTTCCTATCACTCTCACAAGCACAGCTTTGTCCCAGGAAGTTCACAGGTTTTTGGAAGTGACTGTCTCATTCCCCTGAAATTTCAGTAAAAAAAGGCTCCTGTTTCTTGCCAAGCTGGACAAAACCACAACAGGAGCTGATACAAATCCCCACCAAGCATTACCACTCTTTGTTATTGCACAATCATAACCAAAATACAAATTATCTTTACTCCTGTTCCCAAATACTGAAGCTCTGGCCTCCTGTGCCTCGCTGAGGGAGGAGCTGCTTTGCAGGGATGTTCGGCAGGCTCGGGAGAGCAGGGAAGGTGCTGGGGTTTATCAAATCCTCATCAGCACCTGTACAACTGCAAACCCCTCTTTGCTGGGGAATGCCTGGGAGGCTGTGCAGCTGAAGAAGGAGCCAGAGTGATTTGGGAAGGGCTGATAAAAATGCAGTGTGGAGGAGGCTCTGACTGCGCTCACTCCGGAGGATGACAACACCCCTCACTCCAAACTGCAGCCCTCGTATCCGCGCTGGAGGAGATGAATTGGAATTCATTTCACTGTTTCCAAACACTTTCTCACTGAGTTTAGAGCTCCCCGAAGATGCTCCTACCCATGCTGTATTTCACTTTTTCGTGTTATTAAGCAAGACCTTGTGCATTTCCCAAATTCTCTGATTTATCAGCACATACCGGAGAGGCCTCAGGGTCCGCAGGAGCCTCAGCACACGAAGGACTCCCAGGATTTTGGCTCCTCCTGCTGATGCCATGGACACAATGATGTCAATGATGGACACAAAGACCAGGACTCCATCCAGGACGTTCCAGCTGCTCTGCAGGTATGTGTTCTCCCCAGAGAAAAAGCCAAGAGCTACCACCTGCAGCCAGGAGAAGGGAGACACTGAAATCTTCACCCAGATCGTAACTCTGACACGGTCTGGTCATTGCCAGAATTTGCTCTGGGCCATGGGATGGAGCTCTAATTACCTTAACCATCATTTCAGCCACGAAGATGGCAGTGAAGATGTAATTAGAGACACTCAGGAATATCCTTTCCTGGAAAACACAGAACAAGGAAAAGAGGCAAGTTAGAAACCCAACATTTATCCTGCAGGGTCTGGTCCTGAGGAGATGAAGACCTGGATGGTGGATCCAGGAAGGAAATGCCTCTCACCGTGCTCAGGGGGTCGATGTCTGGTCTCTCCAGAGCTATGGTGATGCAGTTGAGGAAGATGAAGACCAGCACCACGTGGTCGAACATTTTGTGGGCAATGACCTTCTGGCACATCACTCGGAACCTGCACAAAGGTGGGGACGAACAGGTCCTTCAGAAGTTTGGCTCAGGAACAGGCTCCTCCCCAAAGGCCTTCTGCAGCTGTGCCACCAGCACCAGCCCAGCTGGTGAGGCAGCATCTCCCCAAGCTTTGGCCATGATTATTATTAATTATTAATTGTTATTAATGCTGGCTAAAGCACAGACAGCAATGGCGTGAACCACACGGTTCTGCCCACACCGAACTGAAAACGTTACCTCAAAATCAGGAACTGGATTTCTAAAACTCTGAAGGATTTTTCCCAAGGGGAGACTCGCTAGGAATGCAGTATTCCATCACCTCAAGCACCCGCTGGGCTGGAATTTCACTGCCATTTCTTACCTGTTCTGTGGGGAAAACAAGTAGAGGGACCAATCCTCGTGAGTCTTGCACCATCGGGGTTTGCAGGGCTCCAGGGCTTTGCGGATCCGGTAGCAATAACTCTGGATAAAAAAGAAGAAATGCCTTTTCTTCCTCTTTTATTTTCCTGCCTCTCCAACTTTCACAGTGTTTTCGTGGAAGGAGGGGGCAGTGAA
Source organism: Dryoscopus gambensis (assembly GCA_013389985.1). Lineage (NCBI taxonomy): Eukaryota > Metazoa > Chordata > Aves > Passeriformes > Malaconotidae > Dryoscopus > Dryoscopus gambensis. The sequence goes on from WEIT01026550.1 coordinate 390,774, forward strand.
TGGCTTTTCACTGTGTCTGTGGGCAGTCACAGCTTTTGGGACAGAGCTGCGGTGGCCACTGTCACATTTGTCCAAGAAAATAAGGAGGAAAGGGGTGGAAAAAAGGGAAGACATGGACACGACAAAGCAAGACTTCTGGACAGGTGTAATTTTGAGATACGGATTTGTGCCAACCCAAAAACGCCTCAAACAACCAAAAAGTTAAGTGGAAAACATTTCTTTTTAGGCTTTCGAGCTTTCATGACACCAAACAGCTCCTGTGACTAAAGCCATTCATCTGTTGTGTCTGTAGCTCATTTTTGGAGCCATCCTGGGCCACCAGGACAATCCGAGTCGGCCCAAAAATGAGGCATTTTTGGAAAAAAGGAAGTTTTACCTCATGGGACACCGCTGCAATGTCCCAGCCCAAAAAAGATCTCTTAGAAAAGGGATCTTTCAGGAAGTAAAGGCCCATCCCTTGGCTTGGGATCACTGTTCCCGACCCTAGCCTTGAGGAGATAACACACTGCCATGCCAGATTTCCAACCATCCTTCCCAGGAATGGAAAAGCCACTTAAAACACGAGCACCCGCAGGACTCACATCCTCCATGTCATCCTCGTAGTCCAGGGCATCCTCCTTGTGGCAGTCCACCCTCAGGAAGAACTCTGCGGGGCCGTGGCCCATCTTGCCGTTGCAGTCGTGGAACTCGGCGGGCAGCAGGGCCGCGGGGCCGAGGCCGAGGTGGCGCACGGAGGGCACCCGGAGCAGCTCGGGCAGCTCCAGGGAGCCGCGGTAATCCAGGGATTCCGCCCGGCGGGGCAGCGAGGGCCGGCTGAGCGTGCTGGACTTGGCGTCGTCCGAGTCGTCATCCGTGCTGCCTTTTCCCTCCCCGGACAGCAGCGACTCCCGCTCTCCTGACTGGTTCTTCTTCTTGAGGCTCGGGGCCCTGCCCAGGCTGTTCCAGCTTGAGCGGCGGCTGCCCCAGTTGCTGCTGGTGCCCCAGTTGGCGCAGGGGGAGCTGCGGAGGCTGGACTGGGAGAGAAGGCAGGTGTTGGGAGGGGTGGTTTGCAGGAGGAAGCCAAAGGATTGGGGCGTTTTGCCCAGATCGGTGAAAGTCAGGTCCTCCCTATCCCGCTTTTCACACCGCTCCGATTCCAGCCTTGAGATGGGAGCAGCTGGCCAAGGCCACACTGAAGGTGCTCCTGGAGTACACCTGGAGCACAGCCACCAACCCTCTGTCCTGGCACCATCAGCTCTCCATAAAAAATGAACCCAAAGACACCAATAAGTGGCATTTTGCTGAACTGGTGATTCCTTTCCTCACTTTCAAGTGGTTTCAGCTCACAACTTCCCTGCCTTCCAAAGGGAACCTGAGTCACCCAGGTGCCTGGTGGGAATTGTGCCCCTATTTCCGTTACTTTCCTTCCATTTGCGGGGTGAGGATGTGAATGCTTCTCCTACACAAATTTCAGCGCATGTCGGTGCACTCGGGCAGGTCCCAGGTAATTCCCTGGATGAGAGAGCTTAAGGCCAGCGCAGAAAAGCCAGGAGGAAAAATCCCTTTTCCCTCCATGGCTTCCTCCCAGCACAAATCAAGGCAAACCGCCTTCCTCCTCCTCCTCCTCAGTGCCGGCCAGCTCTCCCCTGACTGCTTCATCTGCCTTGGGCTGGTGGCACTGCCGCGCTCCCCGGGAGAGGATTGGAAGGATGAACATCCCTCTCCAGCAGCTCACAATCCCATGAAAGCCCAAGGCAAACAGCAGTCATCACTGTTTTCTTTTCAAAGGCATTAGGTTGACTAAGCAGCTTAGCAAGGGGGATGGTGGCTGCGCCTCGGCGTGAGGAGCCTTCACGGTCTGCTGCCTTGATTTGAACATGATCTCGCCGTTATGGAGCAGAGGAGTGGGACGGATGAGCAGCGGCAGAAATCCACTTTGCCGGGTGCCTCTGCTCCCTGTTTGCACAGAGCTGCCCTCCCGCCCCCCTGCTGCAGGCACAGCTGCCAGAGCAGCAGCTCCAGCCAGATCCTGGTGCGATCCAGCAGCTCATCCCTTGTTCCCTCGATTTTCCCTCCAACGGGGTTGTTGGACCGTAACCAGAGCTGAAGGGAAAATGCTTCGTCCCCCTGACACAGTGTAAATTCAAGATACAACCCTAAAACACCAGGGGGAAAACAGGTCCCATCCTCACAGGAACTCCTGACAGCTTCTTGAAGACATCCCAAATGGCCAGTGTGGTTGGGAAAGATTCCTGCTCCTCCCCTCAGGGGGTTGGTGGGGTCACTGCATGAACTTACGACTTCTCTAGGGGTATGTCTCTCCAGTGAGATGGTTTGGCAAGGGCTTCCCGTGAGGCACCAGGCAGGAAAAGGCTGAATCCCGGAACATCCCTGTTTTCCCTTTCCGCACTCGCTGCCCTTGGCTGTTCTGCTGTCACTGCCCTGCCCCAGCACTGCTCACCCCGACTCCATTCTCCTCCCCCCTTCCCACACATTTCCCACCCCCATCACCTTCCTCTCTATTTTCCAGCAACGTCTGTCACAAATGTATAACACGACCCTGGGCTGAGCTCAGTTGCTGCTGGTAACACCAAACTTGTGGGATCAATCCCCTAAGGGCCATTCCCTTGATCCTTGTGGCTCCCTTCCACCCCAGAAAATCCCACGACCTGGAAACAAAGACCCGAGACCCCATGCTCTGTGCCACTGAGGGGGACTGGCTGGCCAAAGGAACCTACCAAGGACTTCTGGTCGTAGCCCGTGGGGTCCAGCGAGGCGTTGCTGCCTCTCCTTGAGTCCCCAAGGGCGTGCAGGGAGTCCAGGTGTGGGGAGCACTTTGGGGTGGGCATCGGGGTGGCCGCCGTGCGCATGATGATGGGTGGGGGCATGGCCCCCCTGCCCTCCAGGTGCCCATTGGGGGTGACGGCCAGGGAGTACATCTTCATCTCTGCACAGGAGGGGACAGAGAACACCACGTGAGGGGACACTGCTCCTGGGGACCTCCAGGAGCTCTGCCAAACGGAGCTGTGGGCAGTAAGATCCCCCCTACCGCATTGAAAGGCATCGGGTGAACGCCACGACCTCTTAAGGGGCCTCTGGGAGCTCAGCGCCCTCCAAAGGAATCATGGAATTATAGAGTGGCTTGGCTTGGAAGGGACCTTGAAGATCATCTCATCCCATCTCATCTCCTCTCCCCACTCCAATCCCCTCCCACAGGCAGGGGTGCCATCCACTACATCAGGTTGCTCCAAGCCCCTGCAGCCTCGAGCACTTCTGGGAAGTTTTGCTCTCTGTCCCTTGTGATTTAGAGAGTGGAATTACAGTTTTGGGGCTGGCACAGGATTTCCAGGCTGAATTCCACCCAGGAAGTTCACCTCCTGTCCGTGTCACGCAGAGCTGCACAGGGATTTTTATGACTTTGTGATGTGCCTGAAGTTCCCTCACGGGGAAGGCACTCAGCAAACACTGAGGAGAGGAAATGGAAGCTGCTTTTTACACCCCCACCCATAACACAGAAATCCAATGGCACAGCACTGTGGCAATCCCAAAAATCCACTATTTTAGCTGTATGGCAAGAACAGGCTGCAATTTGACATTTGATCACTTAGTGTTGGGGATTTGCTGCTTCATCTCCGGACTGAGCAGCTCCATCACCTCCTCGTGATCCAGCTCTGCCTCAGCTTCCCTGACAAAGGAATTCTTCCCCTTCCTCAGCCGAATTCCATCTGCTCCCCACAACCAGCATTTCCTTGCCTGAAACAAATCCTGGTTTAGAGGCATTTGGAGGGATCCTAACGGAGCCCAAGCTGGGACTCAAAGGAAGCGGGAACTAACGTGGCTCCTGTTTACCATCATTCACTGTTAAAATGTGTGATCCCTTCTTGGCACCCCTCTGGCTGCAAAGCGAAGGCTGTCACCTACAATTCCATGTTTTCGGTACATCAGCACAGTGTGGGCCTTCCCTCAAATCGATTGCCAGACCCTCCAGGAACACAAATGAGCAGCAACATTTTCCATCCATCAAACCTCACCCAAATGCATTTTGTGTGGGAAACCAAAAGGAACAGATGAGAACATGATTGATTGGAAAAGCTGCCGAGAAGTGGGGTGAGAACATTGCTGTCAGCAAAGCACTCCGTGGTAATGGTGCAGGAGGAAGGATGAGACGCAGCTAAAAATTCTTGGGGAAGTTTAAATTAGAAAAACATCTGTCTAAAGGAAATATCAGCGCTCATTTAGCTTCCCCTACACTTTACAGAGCTGCTCTGGTGACTCTGCCATCAGATTAATTGCCAAATAAACCGGATTCTTCCACTTTCTGTGGGAAGATGTGGGAGCAGAGTTGTAGCTCCCAGATTCCCAGGAACATGCAGGGACAAAACCCGACCTGTTGCTCGGAGGTCTTTCAGCTTCTCAAACTCATCCTCGAAGTTGGCAGATGTCCTGTCCTCGTCTGTGTCGGACCTGTTGGCATCCCCCTGCAGAGAGGAGGAGGGTAATTAACAGACCCAATTAATATGGGTTCCCCAGCAGCTCAGAGCTGCCTCTGCTCCCCGTGGTTGGTTTAAGCCAAATTCCCTCTGAAATGATCCCAGCAAGTCCCTCTCCCTTGTTTTCACTCACTTGGGAACTGGGACAGACAGGACGAGGCTGTGCTTGTCACCATGTCCCTGCCATGTCGCTGTGCTTCCTACACTGCTCCAGCCTCCTGGAACAGCAAATCCCCGGGGAAAACACCCCAGAGCAGCTGGAATTGCAGGAACGACTGAAAACCCTGGCATGGTGGGGCTCCTTGTTTGCACTCTCTGTGATCCCAGCTGAAAGCATTTCAGGTTTGATGTCAAAGGATGTCAGAGGGTTTTAATTCTGGATTTGACAGCACTTTGAGTTTCACTTAGATCTGGAAACCCTGATTTGCGTCCTCCGTGCTGGCTGGGAACAGATTGTTTTGGGAAATCTCTTGGCAACCTGAGGCAGAGGGAATGAGGCCAGTTTGCCTGATAGCCTTGCACCATCTCAGGACAGGAACAGCCACCCTCACCCTGCCTTTCCTCCTGGAAGCCCAGCTCACTTTCCCTTTTGTACATATCTGCTACCAAACGTGATCAGCCTGGGACAGAGGAGCCGTCCTCAGGCTCTCCTTGCTGGGGGAGGGATTCCAGCAGAATGTCAGCAGGACTCTGGCTGGATTCCTCAGGACAGCAGAAATCTGTGCAAATTGATAGCAAATGGTTGGATTAAAGAGCTGATCCCAGGAAAAGGAGCACAGTTCCTTGCCTGGTGCCTGAACAAATCCCCACGGCTTGCAGAGACACGGTGCTGAAGTGGCAGTGAACTTCATTTAGTCTGTGATTTATTGCAAAGCGCTGCAGCCAGGATGACTGAAAGGCTCGAGCTCCCTGATTCATCTCCTCTGTCTCAGACCAGAACCACCAGTGCACAGTGGATGAAAGATTTGCACAATTTTGGAAGGTTTGTCTGCTCTCCCAGAGCAGCTCCAGGGGAGATTTCAAAGTGACATGGGAACAGTGTAAGCACAAATATGCAATTATGGCCCTGTTTGAAGTCTGGCTACTTGTGCTAAGCACAAATGTACTAAAAATGGGTTTGTGGCCATTTAAGTCTGTTCTTTTCTAGGAAAACTCCTGGCAAACTTGCTCCAGAGGCAGAGCGGGACCTGGGATCAGGCTGAGAGCCTGTGCTGTGGTTTACAGGACAATTTTTAGTGTCCTTGCTGAAACACTGCTGATGGTTCTGAGTTGAGAGCAGCTCTCAGCTGCACAAATCCCCCAGGAGTCCCTGTCCAGATAAATAAAAGAAACACCTGAGCAAATGGAGGAGAAATTCTCCTCAGAGGCTCCTGTGACTGCTCAGAACACCCCCTGTCAGAGGGCAAAGTCAAAGAGGTCAAAACAAGAATTCTGCCGCATTCTCAACGTAGCAACAGAAGCAGGGATGACAAAAGAAAACCCAGCTCCACTGAGAATTCTTCTTTGGTTTGCAACCAGAGCAGCCCGGCTCAGTGGAAGGTTCCCTGCCCACGGCACAGGGTTGGAACCAGGCCTTTAAAGTCCCTTCCAACCCGAACCACTCCAGGATTCCATGATTTCTCAGTGCAAGGCTCGAGAGGAGCCCTGGCAGCTGAAATGCAGCCCTGAGAAGGGGTTTCTGTAATTCCTCTCCCCGAGACATGCCCACGGGCCTGATGTCAGGTTTGATAATAAATGGGAGTGGAGAGCAAAACGTGCCCTGCAAATGTCATGCCTGTGGTTGCCGGCCTTTGGGGAGGTGGCATGGGGTGAATAAGCCAGGCTTGGAAAAGCAGAGCTTACACACATTTAAATCATGGTCCATAACAGCTCTGAAAGGAGCCATTAGGGCTGAGCAGGGAAACCACAGCCACTTGTCTGGAGGGGTAATCAGGCACTCAGAGAGCTCTGCCCAGCTCTGGCTTCACATCAGCAGGAGGTTCAGCCTCCCAGAGGGCAGGGGAGGAACGGGATCTGTTCCCTGCAAAGCTCCCCGCGGGCTGCTGAGCAGAGGAAACTTCTGCCTTAAAGCATCATCCTAAATATCTGAGAATTTCACATTAGGAACCTGGAAACGGCTTTTGAACAGCCGTGCTCATGGCCTTAAATATCCCAGAAGGGACAGAGCTCCAAGGAAAGGCCTGGACTCAGAGCCAGGTCTCATCCTGCCCGGGCCCCAGGACTGGCTGGAACATGTGGAATCACAGAATATGCAGTCATGTATAGCACACATTCACCTCCGGAATGATGGCATTCCATGAAAAACAGGCTGGAAAGGGGTAATATCCTATTGAGAACACTTCCATCACACAGGTGGCTTCATGAGGGGGAAGTCCTGCTTTGCAATCCTGATTTCTTTTTAGGACAAGGTAACCGCCCCTTATCAAGGGAAGCCAGTTGATTTAATCTTTTTGGGTTTTAGTAAAACTTTTAAATATGTTGAAAGCCTGAGTTCCACCATAAAGAAACACAAACCACAGGATATATGGGAGATTTGGTGAGATTAAGGTTAATCCTAAATTATTTCTTCTAGATCACATAGCAGGCCACGTAGAAGATCAAAGTCCTGGTCCCTCAATTCCCATTCCACATCCAGTGGGCTTTAACTGCAAAGATTCATTCAGGAGAGCTTCATGTGCCCAGCCCAGACCATTGGCACCCCTGAAATTTAAATTTAGGGCTTCAAAGACGGATTCAGAAGAGCTCCATGTGCCCAACACAGATCACTGGCACCCCTTAAGTTCACATTTCAGGCTGACTGCATGGGTAGATGTTTTCCCTGACATGGCTCATCCCCACACGCCTGTGTCGCTTCTCTGCCCCTCCCTCTGCCTGCATCTCTCACCTCTGCCTGAAATCCTTCCACCAGGATGGCCACCAGGAGGTTGAAGAGCACGTAATTGCCAAAGGTCATCAGGGCCACGAAGTAGAGGGCGGCCCACGAGGAGGTGGAGGCCATCCCGTTGTACAGCACCACATTCCAGTCCTCCTGCGTGAGGATCTGCGGGGAAAGGGAAGGGGAAGACCCTCAGTGACTCCACTCCTCCGTGCACAGCAGCCGCACTGAAATCCTGCCATTTTCCCTCTCCTTCTGACCTTTCCCGAAACCACTCGCAGGTCTCATGAGATGAGACAGCAGAAATTGCCTTTATTTAGAGGTCTTTGCATGTGATTTTGGATCACGCTGTAGAAATGTCCCTTATTTAGATCTTTGCACCTCTCCCGGCCAAGCCTCCCCTCCCTGCAGGAAGGTCTGGCACTCCCCTGCCCGGAGAGGACTGATTCCAATCCCAGATATCCACACGTGAAGGATGCACTGCCCCAACCCCATTATTTTGTGGAGGTATCGCCTGATCTGATAACTATCAGCAGATAACAGACCTGAGGCCACAGATCTCGTCTCCTTTCAGGCTGCTCTTTAGAAGGCAGCTGGAGCCGAAGGGAAGGGTAAGGGACTGGATATTTAATGAGATAAATGACACTGGCTGGCTCCAGGAACTCAGGCAAGCAAAGTGGTTTCCTTTAGGTAAAAACACTGGGCAAAAAATACCCATCACTGTAAAGCCTTGCTCTGAGGGATCTTCCTCAGGGATTTCCACTCTCCAGCTTCCCCGGAGCTCAAAAATCCTGGAGGCCTTAGAAAAATGGATGACAGGCTCATGGTCCACATTAATTCTTGCAATGAAAATGGCCTCAAGCCCCCTGAACCAAGGTGGCTTTGGGGACAGCAGTGCTGCACTGAGTCATGCTGCTCAACAACCTTCCTGGGACACAGGAGTGAGCCCTGCTCCATGCCAGCTGCGTTTCCCAAGGGATTGGTAGGAGAAATGCAGCAATCTGTGTGTCGGGAAGGGAAAAATGGGAACCTCTGAGGCTGGGGCTGATCTGTCCTCGTTCCTTTGTAAGAATTTATACCCACAGTGAAGGCTCTGGACTGATTTCCACCCTGAGTGATGCTGTGCTGAGCACCCACTCTGCCTTTACAAACTTTATTTCCACTTGTTGCGCTCCAATTCTAAAGCCTGAGCTTTGAAACACAAAAGTCTGATCTTTATGTCTAAAATACCCTCGAAACAGCAGCTGATTTCTCTGTTGTGGGACCTGCCAGGGATTTCAGGCACAAACCAGAACCTGGCTGCAGAGGAAACACAACATTTTATATCAAGGCTTTCCCAACACCTCCAGCTCTGATTTGTGAGGGGATTTGTCACTCCCAGTTACACAAAACGCTTTGCAAAGGGCATTTTTGGGGCACCGAAGGAGACAGATCTGCAGAGTGGGAGCAGGACGGGCAGCAGAAAGGAAAATAAGGATGAATTCCCTCCTTAGACTTCCCTTTTACTGATAAGATATATGGACAGTGCTGACTTTGAGTAGATTCCTTCTCCATCAGGGCTTTTAGACCCCGAAACACCATTTCTGCCCTAATAACTCTACGGTGCTGCCTCACTCCAAGTTTGACGCATCCTGGAAGAGTTTTGTGCAATAAAAACTCCTCATTCTCCCTCTTAAAACGTCCCTGAGGAGCCGGAGCTTACCTGGAACACGGTCACAATGGCCCAGAGTAAGGAATCAAAATTCTTCCTGTCTGGAACTGTGTCTCCTGTGTCGGTTTTCAGGCTGAACTTGCATCCGAAAAGGTGCATGCCAAGGATGCTGGAGCGGGGAAAGGGGATGGGAGAAACACGTGGGTGAAATGTGGCTGCAGGGAGGATTGCAGGGGTTTTATGGACACTTTTCCACTCCCAGTGTTTTTTTGAGCCTGCAATTTGGTTCTCCTGCCTCATGTTTCATTCCAGTTGTCTGCTCTGAAGGCAAATCCAGGATTTCCTTTGTCTGGAAAAATGGCAAACCACACTGCCAGCTCCCTGGTTTCCAAGCAAAGGATCCTGAGGGGCATTAGGGGGTCAAACAGACAGAAGTCTTGGGGTCTGCACAACTCCCACCCCAAATTAACACTGGTAGGGGCCAGTCAGCGACAAGCACAGCTCAGGATCCTCTGCGGGGCAATTACTGCCCGTTTGTGTCCTTTGTTCACCTCTGGAACGATGGTATTCCATGAAAAACTGGCTGGAAAGTGGTAAATATCCCACTGTGAGCCCTTCCCCCACACACCCACACACCCCTTCAGCAGAAGGACGCCTCGAGGAAGGGCTGCCGGACGGAGAAGTACCTGAAGATGAAGATGAAGAGCATGAGCAGCATGCAGAAGGTGGCCACGTTGTCCATGGTCTTCATGAGCACCACGAGCTGGCGGCGCAGGGCGGGCATGAACCGCACCAGCTTCAGCACGCGGAGCAGCCGGAAGGTCCGGAGCACGGACAGGCCCCCGTCCGACTGCCCGATGATCTCCCAGACACTGCGGGGACACCGGGACACCCGCTAGGACCAGCTCTGCTCCGGGGGAGCTGCTTCCCTCCAGGAATCGCCCCTTTGCCTGCTCCTCTCCTGCTTCTAGAAAAGCACCTTTGCCCCCCAGCCGTGCGGTCGTGCCTCTCGCGGCACAACTTATCTCCTTTACGGCTGGTTTTGGTTTAAATTCCCTCCTCAATCCCCTTTTTTCTGGGGTTCTCCATGTCTGCACCACTACAATACTGTGGATCACAGTTTTGTCGTAGGAATATCCATTCCTGTGACATAGGAATATCAGCACAGCTCTACTCATTAAAACAAAGCATTTTTCTTCCAGCATCTCTTAAGAGAATTAGGGAAACAAACACCACTTCAAGTCAGTAGGATCCATAGTTTTATGTCTCTTGAGGTATTTATCTCCCTTTAGAACAAACTGAGGGATGTTTTTGGGAGGTTTGGTTCGGTCAGGCCACACCACGACCTTTGTTCTGAACCCTGACTGCTCCTCCCTCGTCTGAATCAAAGGGATGTGCCAAGGGCGCTCTCCTGGCTTACATCTGTGTGTCCCTGGAATTCTTTGTGCCGAATGATTGACTGAGGGGTGATCAGAAAGGATCCCAGCACAGGGGTGTGGCTCCCTGGGATATTTTAGGCTGGGGCAGTGTCCCCTGGAGAGCAGAGCAGAACAGGGCCCTCCCTCCCGCTCCTGCTAGCCCAGTTCCAGCCGAGCTGGGATAACTAACATGGGAGAGGGAGGGCACGCTGCTGGGATGGGGACTCTCACAGTACTCCTTTCCCAGGACCAGCCACGCTGCACTTCAGTGGAAAATCCAGCCCAGTGCCACACGTGTGGCATAAATAGACTTGTCTCTCCAGCTGCCAGATCCATTTACTTTGGGCAGCCCTCCCAAGGGCAGGAATCCAAAAGGCCAACACAACCACAGCACATCCCAACCCTGGATTACCACACGGAACGGCATCCCTGATCCCCATCCCACTCCCCAACCTGTCTGAGCCCTCAGCAGAAAAGCCCCGGTGGGGAAAGGACCGACAGTGACCTGATGACCACGATGATCCCGTCGAAGATGTTGTAGGGGTTCTTGATGTAGCCAAAGATTCCAAAGGCCAGGAGTTTCAGCAGCATCTCCAGGGCAAACATGCTGGTGAAGACGATGTTGCTGATCTCCAAGGCGTTGGTCAGCTCGTCTGGCTATGGGCAGAAAGGCAACGTGGTCAGAGAAAACGGGAAAGGCCGAAATGTTGCTCCCGCTGGGATTTGTGCTCCTTCTGGAAAGCCATGGAGAAAGATAAATGTCCGTGGGAACAGCAGAGAAACGTCCTGGAGAGTCCCTGTGAGTTTTACTGCAATCACAGGATCCCAGCCCAGTTCTGGAGCAGCTGGAGATCAACTGTGCCCAATCCAAAACAATTCAAGCTACGCAAAGGAGAGGGTTTGTTCGTTGTTCCAAGATGGAATTATCCAGGGCACGGCTGGAATGACTTACCTGCCTGGTTTCCCATGGATCAGTCTGCTTGTACTGCACTAGCTCCAGCAGAACGTTATGGGTGCTGCTACAGCCAAACCGGGAATACTGGTTTGGATTTAGGAATATCAGCACAGCTCTATTCACTAAAACAAAGCATTTTGCTTCCAGGCATCTCCAAAGAGAATTTGGAAAAAAAAAATACCACTTCAAGTCAGTGGCATCAATAGTTTTATGTCTCTGGAGGTATTTATCTCCCTTTGGAAATTGTCCCCAACACACCAAAATGGTCTTTCCTAAAACCAGCAGATTCTAAGTGACAGCAGCACGGCCCTGAGTGCCAGGATTGCATTCAGGATCTCGGCATTCCTCTGGGTGTACAAGGTTTAACGGAGCTGAAATCCAAGATTTTTCCATGCCCATCCTCTATCCCAGCACCACATTCCCTTGGGCTCCAACCTGGCGTCCAGACAGAGCCAGAGCCGTTCCATTCCCTTCCTGGGAAGCGCAGCAAAGCCTGCCCAGTGCCCCGGCTCCCAAACGTGGCAGGGTCTGACGGGAAAGGTGGGATTGATTTGCTTGCTCACTGGAGCTGCTCCTTCCAACAGCACCAGGCTCTGCAATGAGCGTTTCTCCTTCCAGGCCTGCTCCTTTGCAAGACAAAACGAGTCTTTTTCATTTCCTTCTCCTCAGTGTAATAACATTGTCTGGGAAAAGGTGTGATTTTCATATCTGATTCATCTCCTGGATTGATAATAATTTCCTTTATTCCCCATCCCTCGTTAGTGGGGGTAAAGACTGGCTGGTTTTGGGGATGTTGTTGCACTATTTGAGGCTCTAAGGAGAGACCACTGTAACGCTGTGGCACCATCACGCCGAACTCCGCGCTGCAAATCCAAGCCCTGGCAGCGGAAGGAGAGGGTGAAAGAGTTAACCGGGATTCAGGAGGAGCCCACACATCCCCTCCAGCCCGTGGGCTGCTAATGAGCCATCACTCACTGCTAAATTACTCCTCTGTCTGCTGCTCACCCATTTATCCAGGGGGAAGAGCACTCTGAGCTCCCGGTTCTAATCCATACACTCTAATTGCCACGGGATACCAGGAGAAGGACTGGGAAATTTTCGGTTCTTTTGTCTCCAGCCAGCACCTGAGCAGCAGAGCCCGATTCCCTCACATCAGGCAGAGCTCATCCATCCTATTCCTTTTCCTCACGATGCCAAAATAACCCAGAGAGAGGCAAAAAAACCCAAACCAGCTGCGGCTCAGGGCTGTTCTGGGATGGAATTTAACCAGCTCCCCACAGAGACTGATCCTAAAATAGCCCTGCAGGCTCCCAGGCTGTCCCGCTCCAAGCCCCAGTGGTGACAGGACACTGTGCTGGCAGCGTCCCGAGCGCTTTGTCAGGACCTGGCACATTCAGGGTCCCCCCAGGCAGGGTTGGACGAGGGAATTCTTGACAAGGAGCAAAATAACTCATTAAAGCCTTGTGTCCCTGCAGGCACAGACTGAGAGCTCCTGGAACAGGGTGCTGGTGGCAGGCTGAGCAGGGCTGAGGCTGGGAAATTAAAGGCAATCATCAGGAATCACACAGAATCCCGGGATCACTGACGTTGGAAAAGAACTCCCAAACCATCGAGTCCAAGCTGTGCCCGATCCCCACCTTGTCCCCAGCCCAGAGCACTGACTGCCACCTCCAGACATTCCTTGGACACCCCCAGGGATGGCGACTCCAAACATCCCTGGGCAGTTCCAAGGCCTGACCACCCTTTCCATGAAGGAATTCCTCCTGATGTCCAACCTGACCCTTCCCTGACACACCTTGAGGCCATTCCCTCTCATCCTGTTGCTGACTGTCTGGGAGAAGAGGCCACCATCATTCTTGACAGGAATCTGCACCTCGGTGGATTTTTTCTGTTTTCCCTGCTGTTTCCCAGCACTTTTTTTTCTGGGAAACATGGAAAACCTGCCCACTGCTATTCCCAGCATCTCATCCTCTGCCACAGAGCAGCAGCCTCATGCACTAAAGGCAAATGTGGTGTGGGGTTCTCCAAGGTCCCCTTGCTGCTGCCACAAGTCACAATTTTATCGTGAAAACTGGGCTTCCGGGTGATCCCTTCAAAATCCCTAATCCTGGAATGATGTGGATATAGAAGCACAGAATCACTAAGGCCGGAAAAGACCTCAAAGGTCACTGAGTCCTACATGATAAGACAATCTCAGAGTCATCACCAAAAAAGTCAGTGTTGAGTCTGAAAAGCTGAACAACCCCAGAAACACCTCAGGCAAATAAAAGGAATCTGCACATTGTTAGCCTCTAAAATCCCAAGTTTTCTAAGGCAAACCCAAGGCTTTCCTGTGGGCTGTGGAGCACTGAGCCAATCCTGAATTTATTTCCCAATTCCCTTTGACAATTTGTGCCCCTTTTGCTTTGTTTCCAGCACCATGACTTTTGCTTCCTATTGAAATTCAGGAGAAAACCCGCAGTGATCTGTGAGGGGAGGGGAGAGAGGCCACGAGGGACGGGGACAGGAGAGGACAAGGAGGTGGCCTGGAACGTCAGCAGCTGTGACCAGGAGCTGATCCAGCAGATTGGAGCACGGGAGGACGCCTGGGAAAGGTTGACGGACGGCTGACACTGCAAAACCTCACCTCAGGGATCTTCATTATCCTTTTGGGATCATGTCTGGGGCGAGGCAGCACTGAAGTGATGACAGGGCCAGCTGTGAGCAGGGATGTTGGAGCGGGATCCTGCCGGGACACCAGGCAGGACCTGGACAAGGACGGATAGCCCTGAACGGCGGCCAAGCTGTGCTGCGAGCTTGGGGATTTTTGGAGTGGAAGCTGAGGAGCAGATGAGCCAAACATCCAAGCCTTCCAGTGTAATTACCTTCTCCTGACACCAACGGGAGCCCGGGAAACGTGGATATTTTTATGCCTTCTGAAATGGTTTATTGCTTGGAGCGCAAATTTCCCGCTTCTCTTGCTCCCTGACGAGCAAAGATCCACGAGAAGGGTCAAGGAAGGGACACTCAAGATGGATTTGGCCATTGCCCTGGAGTCAGCCACTAGGAGCCACTGTTGTTTTTTGTCCGAATCAAAGCCAATCCCAGAGCAGGAATTTTTCTAGGAGTCTTTATCTCCGGGTGAAACAAAGCGTTGATTTGCTGAAAACAAAGCTTTTCATGGCAAGGATTATTTTCGTCCGGCTTTCTGGCTGGGAGAAAATGAAATTGCAACAGCACTTTCAAATTGCTGCAATGCCTCCTTTTGACCTTCTCAGAACTGGAAACTTCAGGCTTTTGGCTCGGGAAGCGGTTGTGTCACAAAATGCAGCTCGGCTTGGGATGGGTAACAAAGCTTGGCAGCAAAACGAGGCACTTCCAAGAGAGTTGGTCTGAAGTGGTGGTTTTTGCTTTTTGCCAATTTGTTTCTAAGCCTTAACAACTCTGGCAGGGAAAATACCTGCCCACCACTGGGCTCCAAGCTGCATCGGGGAAAAATTCCTTTTCTGAACACAGAAAGGGAGAGCGTGACCCCCCGGCAGCTCTGGGGATCTCCACACCTTCTGCTGCTGCAGTTACTGACCTTTACGTCAGTCCAGGATTCCAGAGGCAAAAGGTGACCACACGGCATTGCAGGAGGATCCAAAATGCTCAGGAATCCCCAGAATATGGGAGAAGATTGGCAGTGCTGGCATGAGGATTCCCCACTCTGGATGTGGAGGCTGGAATGGGAATGGCCACGCTGGAAAATGTCACCAAAAACGAGCACAGAATGATTTAACCCCAAGTCTCACTGGTGGGTCCCAGGGAAGGCTCAAAAAAAGTTCAGATCTGAGTCTAAACTTTACAATTTGAGATTCAAATCATGCTTGGGCTGCAGGGTTAAGTTTCCCACTATTCAAGGGAAGGGCAAGAACTGTGTGGGATCTATTTGTGGAATTTCAGCATCCTTGAGTTTAAAGTAAGAGCAAGCCTTGGCTGCAGGCAGAATACGTCCCCCCTCTGCCCATTTTCAAGGCCATATTTATGCTGCAGAATATTCCAGAGATTCCAAACTGTGGTTTTATTAGGGACAAACCTTAAACAGTTCACTCCAAGTTCAGATAAACAGACCAAAAAATCCCTTCCTAAATAGTTTAGGTCTGAAAACCTTGGAAGGCCAGGCCCTTTCTGAGAGTCTGCCACTTCTGGTTTCAGCGAGGCGCAGCACGGAGCCCAGAGCCTTCCTGGAACCACGGAATCCAATAAAAGAGAAACTCACAATGGTCAAATCATCGACGGCTCCTCCAAGCAGAGAATGAAGGAGTGGAATTTGTGGCCTCAGATTCTCTCTGTGCACCTGAATTACCGCAGTTCTCCAAGGACTGGGATCTCTTTGTACCTCTTTTGCCTCTCTCCCATCTTCTCCCTCCTCTCCTTTGATTGCCGCATCCACCAGCTGCTATTTTACATAATCTAGGCTCAATCCCAGCAGGACAACTGGGCACCTCTTTGCTCTGAAACCCGGCAGCAATAATCACACCTGCATCCCTCACAGTGGAGAAAAGGCTCTTCCACACCACCTCCCTCCTGCTGAGTGACCAGCAAAGTTTCCAGAGAAAAAGATGTGTTTTCCTTCAGAAATCCCCCCCGCAAAGCAGCTCAACTTTTCCCGAGCCAGGAGAGCTGAGAGTGGCAGAGCCTGGAGGAGCAGTAAACAACTCCAGAACACTGAGTCTCATAAACATCCTTTGCACTTGGGTTGTTTTTTCCCTAGTCCCAAGCCTGAAGCTGCCAGTGGGACTCGAAGCACTTGTTTATGGTGGCTTTTCTGCTTTATGTTTTGCAGTTGAGCCCTCAGAGGCTCTGACCAGGCACAGTAATGATCTGCCAACCCCCGCCTGGCTCCCGGGCACTCCGTGTTTCCTCCCCTCACCTCATTTTTGGGCAATTATAATTCTCCAATTACCGGGTGTTCCATCGCAGCAGAGTTCACCTGTCTGCAGCTCCGTGTCACGGAATTAAAATCCATAGGGAATGCAGAGAGCAGAGAGGCAGGGAGAGTAGAGAAGGAATCCAGGGACTTTATGGACCATCTGGTCCCACCTAGGGACACCTTCCACGATCCCAGGGTGCTCCAAGCCCCGTCCCAGCTGGCCTGGGACACTCCCAGGGATGGGGCAGCCACAGCTTCTCTGGGAATCTGTGCCAGGGCCTCCCCACCCTCACAGGGAAAAATCTGAGCCTTCCCTGGACGAGGAACAGGGAAGGAGGGGAGCTGTGACATCTCCCAGGTGGGGACTCCACGCTCAGTTCGGCACAGAAGGGACAGGCTGCCCTCCACTCCGCAACCTGCTCGGGTTTATTTCCAGCTGTGTCATTCCCGTGCCTCTGAAGCAGGCTGGGGAAAGGTCCTTTTCCAGGGAGCTTCGGGAGCCACGGGCTGGCAGCGGAAGCAGAGCTGTCAGGGGCTGTAAGCGACACCCCGGCAAAGATGAAGGCTACATCCTGACCTTTATTTTTCCCTCCTTCTTTGCTTGTCAAAGATCAAACGGAGCAATTCTGATCTTTCTGAGGTAAGTAAACAACCCAGCAAAGCAAACAAGCAGAAACCCCCGAGCAATTGAAGACCCGGCTGCCTCCTCCGCTGCATTCCCTGCCTTGACAAAAAAACAAACCCAAAAAACCCCAGGAATAATACAAGTGGGCTTTTCAGCTCCTGCATTTGAAAATATTTCCTCTGTAAACCATCTGGATGAGGTTTATTTACTACAAGATCGGACTCTTCACGTCTTAAAATCAACTTCAAACCGGTTTAGTCAACCCAGACCACAGGAATTGCCTTCCTTTATGGGATTTAACTGCCTAAAAAAAGGGTTTGGGTGGTGTTTTCCCAGGCTCTTGAGCACAGCTCAAAGTTATTTCTGCTCTCTGGCCTTGGAAAGGGATCAGGGACTTGAACCAGGATATCCCAGCCCTGAAAACTAAGATCTTTGCTATTTTGGGGTGCCACTGCCCCGAATTTAACAGCCAGACACAACCACAACCTCTCAGAAGCACAAGTCCTGCTCAAGGAGGGTTTCTCTGTTATTAATGTCTCTCCTAAAAGTTGTGGCTTCAAGGAGTTTGTGCTTTCCGCTGAAAAAAGAATGTTTCACTGAGAGATTTCCAAATGGGCTCTGCTTCAAAGCAGGCTGGAAACAGAAGGAAAAAGAGATCTCCTCCTCGTGCCTGCTGATGGATGTTCCCTCTCCGGGCTTGGAATTAAAAATGAGGAATTTATTCTCTCAGTCACCTCCGCTCTCAGGTTTTATGCCTCCCTCTAAATGGGATCCTTCATGTGGAGCGATAACACTTTAATTGAGGATAACTGATGGTAATTTTTCCTCCTTTCAGTTGACCTACTTGATCTCCTAATGCTCTGGAGAATTCCTTTTAACTCTCTGCTCTGTGGTTCATAACTCCATACCCAGATGCAAAACTCTGCTCCGTCCTGGAGCTGCCAACAGGACACTGGGGGGATGGAGGAAGCACTAAAACCCAGAGCCAGCAGAGTTCAGGTTCTCCAGCAGTGACCAGATTCCAAAGTCAGACATTCCCTGGGATTTTTGGGCCTGTCCTTCAAGTTCAGGTTTGGATATTGGGAAGGAATCCTTGTCTTCGAGGGTAGGCAGGCCCTGGCACAGATTCCCAGAGAAGCTGTGGCTGCCCCATCCCTGGAAGTGTCCAAGGCCAGGCTGGATGGGACTTGGAGCAAGCTGGGATAGGGAAAATTGTCCCTGGGGATGGTCCTGGATGAGCTTTAACGTCCCTTCCAACTCAACCCATGTCTTCTGGCTGGGAGTGTTTTCTCCAGAAGAATCCCTGGATGCCACATTTCCCTCTCCTGCAAGAAGAGCCACAGAGCAGAGTTTGTTCTCTGGCATAATCAACTCCTCCACAGCTTCCTTCGGAAGCTTCCCGGGCGGAAGGTCCCGCGTGGCAGGACATATTTGCAGTATTACTTTCCCACTTCTCAGTTTCATTCAGCAAAATGCAATTTCATTTCCAGTGACATAAATGCCAAGCAGGATTAGATCAATTGCTGCCTCCTGCAGCCTCTGGAGGACGGGACCCGGGCAATCTGAAACGTTATCAGCAGAACCGTTCGGAAAAGCAGGCCAATCAGCCGGATTATATCTGGACAGAGGATCACTCGGAGCGACAGATGGCTCAGAAATAAGCCTTCACATGAAAAAAACCCCACCCAAACCCTATAAAACGATGTCCCAAAACAGGCCACGAGCGCTCGGGTCCAGTTATTAAATAAGAAGTCACAGTAGGAAGGGGCCAGCTCTCCAGACAGGCAGGGAATGTCTCCAGCAATGCCCCAGGAGCAGCTGGGAGAACTGGAACCTGCACACTGGTCCCACCTGCCAGGAAAAAGAGGGAAAATGGGAGTATCGCTGCGCTGAGGCCAGGGAACCTCTCCTGTGCTGGGTGCAGGGATCACCCTCAGCAGAGCCTCGGGAGATGCTCTGGCAACTCCCCAGCATTCCAGAACTGGACCTGTTCCTGGAGCCTTTCCCTGGAAACAGCAGCAGGTTTCTCTCCGCTGCCATCCCACCCTGCACGGCCTTGGCTCCTTTAAAAGCCTCTGGCCAAAATCCAGGGAATTCATCCAGCCTGAATCATTCCCATCCGTATGCTGCGGAGCCCTTCAAAGCACCAGCGGATCTGCCGGGCGGGACATCTCGGAGCAGGGCCTGGGCTGCCTCTCATCCAGGAAATTTGGCTTCTCCCTCGCCGTAAAAAAATCACATTCACACAAGGAATTCTCTCCACACAGCTCCTGCCCACTGCAAAGCTGTTCCTGACCACGCTCTGCGCTGAAGTCAGTAATTAATGGCCCCAAAATCATCAGCCCGGTGCCTGAAATCAGCTTTGTTCGGCTGGTTAACCACACAGAATTAATTTTTCAAACATAATGCAGCATTCCTACTGATTTATGGTCCTTTTTTATATATATTAATAAATATATTTTTATATTTTGGCTGAAGATATCTCGTATTTCATTAATTAGAAAGAAGAACGAACCTCTACCTTTTCCTTTTAGGTGTGAATGGAGTCCTGGCATATGAAGAGCTGGAATAGTTAAGATTGGGATACACACAAAACCCACGGAATATTCTACAGCCCCTTGCAGGCAAAAAGGATCACAGACACCCTGCCAACAGGAATCTGCACACGAAATGAGAGTTTATAATGGATTTTTCTGGGAAGAATCCCCCATCCACACCCCATGACTGCCCAGGGGTTCCGGATGCCCATCACAGGTGGCACCACGTCCACCGAAGGTGGCAGGACGTGCATACAGAGAGAGCAAAGAGAACCACTTCCCAACTCTTTGATGCTACTTTAGCAACGATTCCATGATCTTTATTCAGCTCCTGGCTCTCTGAAACACCGGGATCAAAGGCCTTCGGGTTGTCATTAGCAGGCAAACCCAATAGAAGTTGTTTACTTCGGCCGAGTTAATGGCACTGGAAATATTTAATCAAAAAATGGACACACTCCCCTTATTACTGCCAAGATGATTCAGAAGGGGCCACTTAAATCGGGTTTGTCAAGCCATTACTCATGCCCTGCTAATAGAGCTTTATAGAGAGTCCCTTTGAAAAATGCACTTTTGGGATCTGCGGGCTCTGCAGAGATGGAACACGTCGGGAAAACACAGCAGGGGCTGCTGCTGGGGAGGAAAGATGGGGATGTGTTTGGTCTGTGTTTGAAAAAGATCTTGGCTTAGTCATCTGTGCAGCCCAAGGAGAGGAGCTGGAGCGGCTGGAGGGGGAAATGGGTTCAAGGAGAGGGTGATGCCTGAGGAAAATGGGAGCCTGCGGCTGGATCCGACCTCTGAGGGCCCAAGTAGGGCACGAAGAGATGGGAGAAAACTGGGAGAGGTCTGAAGAGGTTCAAGGGTCCTGAAATAGAAGGAGGAAATGAAAATGTTGGAGGACACCAGAAGAAAGGCTGGGCGTGTGTGTCATTTGGGAACAGGGAGATCTTTATGGGTTTCCCTTTGGAAAACAGAATCCCAGACGGGTTTGGGTGGATGGGACCTAAAAGATCACCCATTCCCACCCCAGCACCTTCCAGTATCCCAGGCTGCTCCAAGCTCCATCCAACCTGGCCTTGGACACTCCCAGGGATCCAGGGGCAGCCACAGCTTCTCTGGGCACACTGTGCCAGGGCCTGCCCACCCTCACAGGGAGGAATTCCTTCCCAATATCCCATCTATCCCTGCCCTCTGGCAGTTTGAAGCCATTCCCCCTTGTCCTGGCACTCCAAGCTCCTACAAACAGTCTCTGCCCATCCTTCTTGCAGCTTCCCTTCAGGCACTGAAAGGCCACAATTTGGTCACCCCAAAACCTTCTCTTCTCCAGGCTGAACAATCCCAGTTCCAGTTAATCCCAATTAACCAGGAACATTCACCTTGGTGCCATGAAACCTCTGCCCACTCTGACAAGGGGCCACTCGATCCTGCCTTGGAGCCTGAGGAGGGACCAGCTGAGCTGAGCTCTGTTCATTGCGATTTTTGTGACACTGGACCGAAGAGATCCCTTGGGATCTTAGGATCCAAGTCACTCCTAGGGTGGGTAACTCACGGGTAACTCACGTTTTCCACAGGCTGATGAAGCTCAGGGATATCCAGTGGGGACAGCACAGCTGGAGGAACCTCCAGCCCTTTTGTCTCCCAAGACTGGACTGCACTTGGTACAACCCCAATTTTGATACAGCTTCCCAAAGAGTTTAAGATTCCAAGGTTTAATGGCACAGAAATGCTCATCTGCAAACCTACATCTGTAACCCAGGCAGCCGCTCCTCCGTGCTCGGATCAAACACGGAGCCAGGAGAACAAATCCAGGGGAAATCCACCTTTCCTCCCCTCCAGCAAACCCAAAGCGACGCCGGTGATCATTCCAAGCTTCTTTTTGTCCCAGAAAACACAAAGCTGTGACAGCCCAGGGTGCTCCAGCCCGCAGCCAAAGCAGGCAGACGGGAACCTTGGAGTTCCGCGCTGCTCTTCCCAGTGAGTTATTGATCCCTCCTTTCAGCCACGAGCACCGGGCTAAAGCAGCAATTAAAGCCCATCCACGAGGAGCAGGAAGGAAAAGCAAAAAGACAAAAAGGTACAAAAGCAGAGGCCGTGTTCGCCAGCAGCCTCCGGCATGTGCCGCTGGCACCGGGAATGAGCCCCTCCTGGGAGCTCCTGCTCCATTTTAGCTCGGGAATTATGGAATCATGGAATGCTCTGAGCTGGGACGGACACACAAGGATCAGAGTCCAGCTCCTGCCCTGCACTGATGCCACAAAAATCGCACTCTGTGCATCCCTGGGAGCGTTGTCCAAATGCTCCTGGAGCTCTGGGGCTGTGCCCATTCCCTGGGGAGCTGTTCCACTGTCTGACACCCTCTGGGGGAAGAACCTTTCCCTAAAATCCAACCGAAACATCCCTGGCACAGCTCCACCAGGGAGCAGAGCTCTCCCTGGCCCTCAGGAGCAGCTCCAGACCCTTTGTGTCCGAGGAACTTAAAAATAACAACAACCACCACCGCCATCCCCCCCGCTCCCCGAGACAGGAGCAGTCTGTGCTGCTGAGGCAGGGAAGGACTCCAGAGGTCAGGAAGGAATTCCAAGGCGGAGCTGCCCTTCAGCACAGTCGGATCACCCGGACACTGCACTGAGGGAAAGCTTGGAATTACCAAGTGGGAGCACAGAGCAGCAGGAGAGCTCAGCGACTCCTGTTCCTCATCACCTGTTTGTATCCTATAATCCTATCCAGCTATTTCACCTGGCAGAATTCCTTGATTTCTGAGTCTGGAGACAGCCCAGCGCTCCCACATTTTCACCTTCTCGAAATTCTATGAAATTCTATGAAACCGCCACCAATATTCACAGAAATCACCGTGCTGACCCGGCACCGTGCTTCTCCTGTCTCACTGATTCCTAACACTGGGAGAAGAGCACAGAAGTCTGGAAAACAGGACTCCAAACAGAGGAGGTGACTTTCCATCGGATTTTTCTCATTCCTTTTGCAGGAACGATGCCTCAGCCCCGAGCATGCCCTGGATTTCAGTGTGGTTCTATTGTTATGGGAACAAAATGATACAGGAGAAAAAAACCCCAGTGGTTCTAATTTGATATAATGGCATAAAATCACTGCTAAAATAATGAAATTCAGCTGTATCAGGCCTAATAACAGCAGCACCAATTAAAATTATTGCAATTCACTATTAATGAGGTTGGTGAACACCTGAGACTCTCCCCAGGCAGGAGTGGATGAGTTTGGTTCTGGGGGTCGTTAGTTCAGCCTTGGTGAGCTGGGCAAAGGGGGCTGTTAATGAACACTAATGACCTGCCACTAACTACGGCAGCAATAACAACACTTCTCCAATCATCCTGAGAATCCCAGGCTCTGCCAACCCCCTGCCACATCCCACACCCAGCTAGGGAGAAGCCGGAAAAATAAACCAACAAGGATTTCCCTGGATTGCCCATCCGTGGGAGTGCCCAAGGCCAGGCTGGACAAGGCTTGGAGCACCCTGGGATAGGGGAAGGTGTCCCTGCCCACGGAACAAGATCCCTTTCAAGGTCCCTTCCAACCCGAACCATTCTGGGATTATTTCATTTGCAACTTTCTCCTCTTCCATGCCCCGATCAAGTTTTCCTCCCGTTTTTCTTCCCAGCCCTGCCATGGCTCTGAGTGGCACAAGTGAAGCAGCTCCCACAGGAAGAGCCACGAGGAGCAGACACAGAACCAGGGCTGCTCCAAACCTCCGCTCTGCCCACACCCCACGGCTGCTCCGGGGCCTGGATCCACCTCCTGCTCCCAGGAAAAAGCCAGACTGATCCCTCCAGGCAGGGACGGAACGGGCAACACGAGGTTTAACTTGCACAGAGTTGAAGAGAATTTAGATTGCAGCTCCTGCCTGATGGCTTTAATAAACTCCTAACGCCACACCAACCTCGTGCAAAGCCCCCGAGAGAGCCACGAGCTCCCCAATGCTCCTGCCCTGCCGGAAACCCTCCTCGTGGGCTCCCAAGGCGGACAGACCGCGCTGAAAGCTGTCAGATTATTTCAGCTGTGGCATCCGCAGCGGATCTCAAGCAATTATTTGCTGAAAGCCGGGCTGGAGGAGGTGGCGGGGGTTTCCATGGCGATGAGCTGTCATTGCCTTGGTGACCACGGGCTGGTGGTGCTGCTAAAGCACCCTGACCTCTGCTCAGCTGAGCACAGCACGGAGTTTCCTCCTTCCCTGCCTAATGATGCCTTTTACTGGAGCTCAGCCCCAGCCAGGAGTTGCCTCAGGTGGTTGTGCGGATTCAGGGAAGCATCCTCAGCTCGTGGCTGCCTGTGGTAGCCAACCCCGAATTAACCTTTCCCTCAGTCAGCTGCAAGCCAAGCCCAGCTCCAATCCCGGCCGCTCCCGAGCCTCAATCCATGAACTGGAAAATGAAGCCGAGGAGGCCCAGCACTTCATTAGCCCAGAGATCAAAAGCAAATTAATCTGTCTGCGTTTAAACCTTTTAAGAGAGGTCACAGCGAGACACAGATGTGTTAACAAGGTGCAGGAGCGAGCCCGCACTTCAAAAAGCAGCTTTGCACTTTCCTCCCAGGTAAGGAATTCACCCGGATTTCTGTGCAAGGGCCAGAACTGACTCTGTCTCCCTCCAAGCCACCCCCAGATAAAAGTTTGTGTTATCATAAAAGGCTCATCCTGAGCTCACGTGGCAGGAAACTGTTGCATCTCTGCCTCTGAGTGCTTCCACTGCTCCCCTTCCCAGCTTTTATGGCTGGACACGCGTTCCTGCCGGGCTGGCAGCCCGAAACCTGGCCCCACTGAAGCATTACTCAAGCTCCTTCTCAAATCCAACCCCGGCACTCTGCAACCCCAAAGCGGTTTCCACGGAGGTGCTGAAAAAACGGAATGGCACCTTCGGGGTGCAGAACTGGAAACTTGGGAGAGCAGCAAAAGCTGGGAGAGAGCAGTGAGGAGGGCACTGGGGACCTGCTGGCTCCGAGCTGCAGGGAATGGGGTCCCAGTTTGGCTCTGCTCACAGGATTATGGAATTACAGAATGTCCTGAGTGGAAGGGATCCACAAGAATCATCCAGTGCAGCTCCAGGCCCTGCACAGACACCCCAAAATCCCACTCTGGGCATCCCTGGGAGGGTTGTCCCAATGCTCCTGGAGCTCTGGCAGCCTCGGGGCCGTGCCCATTCCCTGGGGAGCCTGGGCAGTGCCCAGCACCCTCTGGGGGAAGAACCTTTTCCTAAGATCCAACCTAACCCTCCCCTGGCACAGCTCCAGCCCTTCCCTGGTCCCAGAGAGCAGAGATCGGAGCTGCCCCTCAGGAGGAGCTGCAGATCCCGAGGAGTCTCCCCTCAGCCTCCGCTTCTCCAGGCGGAGGGAGGCACAGAAAAGCCCATGGACATGGCCAAAACTTCACATCCTGTTGACACAACTCCCTTGAGCCACACAGCGCCCAAATCTCAGTGCAGTGACCCCAAAGAGGCACAGCCACATCCTCTAACAAGTCCTTCTACTCCAAGCACACAATTCCCGAGTAGATTTGATACTTTCCAGCCCAAATTCCTCATCCAAACAAAGGCCAGAAGCTATTTGGTCTTATTTCAGCCTTCAATGCACCCAGCCAGGACTTCACACTTCAGACACGGCAGTGAGGAAGCACAAGGGGACAGTGCCAGCGTGGCAGGGGACACTGGGCAGCCTGGGGGACAGGCAGAGCATCCCTGCCTTCAGCCACAGGGATTGGGACATCTGGAGAACACACCAGAAATGTTCTGGAGCATCCTCTGCCTCCTGGTGAGTGCTCACCCCTGGGATTTGAGCATATGGCTGCAGCAAGCCTGCCCAGCACCAGCCTGATCCTGTAACTATCAAACCAGCCCCTCAGGCTCCCCAGCCTCTATTTTCCCTCTGTATCATACAAGGGAAAAGAATCCCATTTGGGGTCTCGAGAGTTTCCAGCAAGGATATACAATTAGAAGAGTACTGGCTGCAAATGATGATAAATAACCCCGGGCTGCAGAACCTCGGAAAAGATCTGTTCTTGAGGCGGCTGCGATGACACAGAGCCTGCTGCAGGGCTGTTTTACAAGCTGTCCCCTGAGCCCAAACTTGTTAACCTTCATTTCCCAGCCTGTTTGCAGAGGAGTGACAGCTGCAGCCATAAACCCAGCGCTCAGGTTCGGTGTCAGAGTTAAGAAATCAAATATGGATGAAACGCTCTGCTGTTACACGCTGACGAGCAAGGAGGAGGTGGGGGGAAAAAAATGGAGTGGGAGGAAATCCGCGGCTTTAAAATCATTTCTGAAATACAAAAGGACTTGTGTGAGTTGGGTGGGAAACATCCACCGCACCGTTTGCTTCCCTCGTTACCTGTCTGGGAGTCTGAGCCTGCCTGTCCATCACTCCCTCCCAGCCTCAGGAACAGGGACAAAGCTGTGCTTGGGAAAGGAAGGAGCTGAGGAACATCCCCAGCGACCCAACTCCACCCGCTGCAGCCAGGGAGTGATTCCTGCTGCTCTGGGGGTGTCCGTGTGTGCTGGGAGCCTGGCAGTGGGGAGGGAGGGATGGAAATCCCATCGTTGCAGCCTGGAAAGAGGCGGCATGGTCAGGGAAAGAAGCTGAGAAATGGGAATGCTCTCTTGGGTATCTCCCAGAAGCGTTTTGGAGGGTTATGAGTTGTTCCCTGCATCACCTCTGGCTCTAATGCTTCCAGAGGCATCCACAGCTCCAGCTCCAGCACAAACTGGGAATTCTGGCTGCGACTCCCCTGCCCTCCCTGCTCTGCAGCTCGGCCCCTCGTGCTCTGGCACTCGCAGCAGCGGGACCTGCCAGCACCGCAAGCACCACACCAGCAGCGCTGCTCCAGAGACATCCGAGATGCTGCTCGCTCCTCCTGGCAGCGCCAGGGAGGGCTCTGCAGCACCACAGGCCACTGCTGAGGAGATAATTGCCCAGCAACCCACGCTCTTCTCAGCCTCTCCAGCCCAAAATCATTTCCATGAACGACTTTCAACTGTTTGTCCTCCCGGCAGCAGCACCCGGCATAAATGATGCCCTCAGGGTGGATGTTTCACCCTTGAACCCTTCAGGAATGGAAGGAAAACGCTGATTCTCTCCCATGTCCTGTTCTCGCCACGTGGTTTGATTTATTCCTGTTTATTGATTGGGTTTGAGGCGGGTTGGAGCTGTGAAATTCCTGCCCGGTGTGCCTGGGGAACACAGAGCCAGGGATTTGTGCCCTGGATCCCAGCGCTGCTGCAGGAGGAGCTCTGGGAGCAGCCAGCACCCTCTGGCCTTCCAAGCCACCCTAGTCCAAAGGAACTGGGAAGCAGGGAGCAATCCATGTATAGTCATGCCTGGAGGCAGGGAATTACAGGATCCATCTGTCTGCAGCAAAGCCAATTCCCTCCGGAGTACATAAAATTAACTCCTTTTTCTTAAACGCTGCTTTCTTTTTTTCACTACCGTCAAAACTTTCGGATTTGCCTGCGTGTGGGACAAGGAGAGGACAGGGACAAGGAGAGAGAAGATATTAATCTTGACAGGGATCAGGCAGGAGAGAAAACCCCTGGGAAAGTGGTCTCCTGGCCCATCCTCCCTGCTCGGAAAAGCTTTGCCACTGATGCTCCGAGGCCTGTGCACAGCGTTTTTCCCAAATTGGGAGTCGGGCTGTCTTTAGGGCCGTAAACCAGACAGAGCAAACAAAAATAGAGCTTGTAAAGAATGCGAGCAGGGATGCCAAAGCTCCCTCATTTCCAAGAGCCTCGCTCCTCTCAGATCAGCTTTCTGCCCCCACCTCCCAAAGCCACTCCTAAGAAAGCATCCCCATCTTGGAACACAAGCCCCAGAAGGAGCTTTCAAGGTGACATTTCCAACTTCATTGATGATTCTGGGAAATCTCGCTGGCCTGGGTGGAGCAGCCTGGTTGAAACCTGAGGAAAATCCGGTTGGCAGCAGCAGGGAGTGGAGCTGGTTAGGTGCCCAGGGGGAAGGAGCTCCACTGCTACACAGAGCACCTTTAATCCACGCCTGCCTAGTTTTTCTATGCCTTCCCAACATTTTTCCCAGTTAAATTTGCTTTAGAGCTGCAGGGCTCTGTTCCCATTCCCAGTTTTATTATGACTTGCAATACCTCAGCGTCACTAAAATTAGAAAAAACTTCCAGGATCATCAAGCCCAGCTTTTGAACGTCACCAACCCATGTCCTGAAATGCCACATCCACTGATTTTTCCAACACTTCCAGGGATGGTGACCCCAGCACTGCCCTGGGCAGCCCCTTCCAGTGTTTAACCACTCTTCCAGCAAGGAAACATTTCCGAATATCCCACCCGACCCATCCGGCTGGGAGCCCCACGTGGCACGGAGCACACGGCAATCCGTGTCTCAGGGAACAAAAAATCCCAGGAAACAAGAGCTGGATGCACAAACATCTTGGCTCACGGTGTTCCGGCTACACCAGCCGTTGCACCCCTCCTGCGTCAGTCCCAAACACTCCTTGCTTCCCAAGACGCCAAAATCTTCCTGCCTCGTGCCTGGTTTGGCTGTCCCAGTCTTTTACAATTCTCTCTCTGCTCTCCCTGCTTTTGTCCCTGCTTTTCCTGGAGGCACCTGGGAGGATGGGAGCTGCTGCTGCCACGTGCAGGTGGTGCTGAGGGGACGCAGCTGGGGCACTGTGACATCTCCGAGGTCCCTGATCCCAGCTGGCACCAGGCAGGCCCCGGAGCTGTTCCCGGAACTTGCCCCTTGCCAGCCGAGGGGCTGCCTTCGGAACACGGAGTTTGCTGATCAAAGCCACCCTCCTCTCCCAAACCCACTCCCAGATGGAAAGCACGGATCTGGCCGGCGGCAGGAAGGCCCAGACCGGACACGGCCCCGCTCTGTGTCTGTGGAAGCCGCTTCATCACAGGCCCTGTGTCCCTCTGCACAAAGCTGCCACACGGTGCCAACCCTGCTGGGCCCAGAGCACATCAGAGCTGCTGGCTGGGATTTACACACATTCCTGATGGGATGCAGCTGCCAGCAGCTCTCTGCTCTCATCCTGGCGGCTGCATTCCGCTCGGTTTATCCTACCTGCCACCCGAAACGCAAACAATCCGGCCGCAGCCTCCAGCTGCCGGCCCTGTGCCACCACGGGGGCTTTTGGGGTGGTGCTTTGCATGCGATCAGGGCACTGGGGATGGCTCCCTGTGGGATCCAGACGGAAAAAAACACATCTGGGGGGGTCCTGCATGCTGCGGGACTGAGCACATCCCCAGGTTCCAGGCAGCAGGGAGAGCTGTCGCTGTCACCTGCCTGGGAAGTTGGGATTGATATCCCAATCCCTCACCAGAGAGAACAACCAGTGGCACAAGTGAGGGGAAGCAGAGGCAGTGGGAACCGCGCCTGCAGCTCCGCAGGGAACATCCGGATATTCCCCTGGCTAATGAGCACACCCAGAGGAACCAGCCCCGGCTGGAAGGGCCCCGTTCCCCTGGCTCTGCCCGGACTGCTCGGGGTGGCAGTGCTGGGGTGAGCTACGAGCTCAGCCCTGCCCTGCAGAGGTGCTGTTCCTGTCTGCTCTGAGGCCCAGGAATGGAAGGAACTCTGGGATCTCTTTCCCTTATATAGTAAAAGAAAATATCCCAAGAGAAGGAAAACAGAGCAGGGGAGGAGCCCTTAAATTGGAGAAAAGGGGGAGAGAGGAGGCTCTGTGTGGAAGGACGCAGTTTATCCATGACAAAGATCCAACACCGAGCAGGGACACCTGGATCTTCCCTGCCAACACTTGCCACCAGTTCATACTATCCTGCCTCTGATCCCTGATTCCCTCTAAGGTGGGAATGGCCCCTTCCAGGTGTAAATCTCCACGTGGGAGCTGCAGCTGGCTCCCACCAGAGGGGATCCCCAACCTGGTGCCGACCCGACAGCGGCTGCCTGAAGAGAAGAGGGCCTGGATGCGCAGTAAAAACATCTTGGGGCTCAAAAGATGGAAAACATCCCTTTCATCCCAAAGTTCACCTGGCAAAGCCCTTCCCAGAGTGGAGACAGAACTCAGGTTAGCCACAAATTGTGGAAAAAGCCAAATTTCCATCACGGATGTGTTTTCCACTGATCCAACCAAAGCTTGGGGAAATTGTCCCCACGCTGCTGGGACCTTGGAGAGGGAGCAGGGAAGGGAGAGCTTGGAATGCAGCAGGCACAGCCCAAACACAAACCAAAGGACTCCTGAGGGCAGGATAAGTCTCACATCATTCGTACAACCACAAACACACTTGGATGAATTTACACATCCCAGCCTGGGCTGGGGGAATCAGTTTTCCTCAAATCCAGCTGGTGTGTGAATCCTTAAAATTGGATCCTGCAAAAATCTGGAAGAGCGAGCAAGTTTTGCCAGCTGAAAGCGCAAATCTCAGCTCAGGGTAATATTTTATTGACTCACAACTCAAAAGGAATTTCAGCAATTTGCTTCAAACACTGCTGAAAAATTCTGCTCTGCTTTCTGAGTAAGTGCTGAGCTTTCCATGCCAAACCAATTTTTCAAGGCGAAATTGGCAAATGCTAAAGCAGGACGTCACTGCTGAAGCGAGCGCTCCCTTCAATCACACAGAACGACTTTTACTCCAGAATAATGAAATGTTCTACTCAAAACCAACACTGCTCTCACTCTGACAAGCCTCGGACCACTGGCTGCCCCTCAAGGTCAGCCCCAACCTGCTCCAAAGGCAGCTGCTCCCAACGAAACACGCCATGGATGAGGGATCAGAAAAGCAATTAAAAGCTCTTTGAACAGCAATAGCTTGGAACAAATACTAATTTGTACTTCTCTGCTGAGAAGAGAATATAAAATAACATTTCTAGTGCCATTTGATGTAAATGGAGCCTTTTATGTGGGATCGTTACGAGTGTCAACAGCTCCTTCAGCGAATTCTTCTGGGAAGCCAAGTGGGGGGCTCCTGGATCGCTTCCCTCTGCAGGGATAACACCAGCACCTCTCCCGGGCAAAGGAAGGGCTCTGTCCTTCTCCTGGATCGTTCCCCTCTGCAGGGATAATGCCAGCACCTCTCCCAGGCAAAGGAAGGGCTCTGTCCTTCTCTGGATAATCATGGAGCTGGGAACTGAGGCAGGCTGAAGGAGCAATTATTTCCTCGGAGCACTCAGCTGACTCTGGGGCAAAAAGGAATCGGTTTTCCATGGCAGAGAGGCACTTGGAAACGTCCTGGAATAGGATCCCTGTGCCAGGTATCCCAGCCCACCATGGCAAAGGCAGGGCACAGGGGGTGCCTTTGGAGTGCCCTACTCCCTGCTCGGTTGCTGCAGTGCCGTGGCACATTCTCAGATCCTCTGGAGAGTTGTCAGCTGCAATGAATGCAGAACAAACTCATCCAATGTTCTGAAATTGCCCGGAAGATTAATGCAAGGATCGCCTCCCTCTTTGTACTTGGCTCTGCTCATCCGTGGGAGCACTCATTGTGCTGGGGATGGACAGATTAATTAATAAATTAATAAATAAATAAATAAACAAACACAGCACAGGAAGGAAAAAAAATCCCAAGGACTCCAAACCAGGCAATTAGCCTTTGAAATCCGAGCTGTGCTGCTGCTAATGAACAGCACCCTGGAACCTCCTAACTCCCAGCCACGGCTGGCTGTGAACCCTGCAGATGTGCCGGGCAGGATCCGACTGCTCCCAACGCCTGGAATGCCAAGGAAACACTTCCCATCAGCAGCTGCCCAGATCTCCTGCCACCAGTGGGCTGTGCTGCCATGAAACCTTTGCTGTGCCTCGTGAGAAAAGCAGGATCAGCTCTGCAAAGCAGGTCTGGAATCTCCTCGCCTTCCCCGTGAGCTGTCGTGTCCACAGGCCCGGGACAGGATCCCGGCCTCGAGGGAATGACACGGTTTGGAAAAATGGTTTGGAACAATGGTTTGGAGTACGTGTCAGGAAGAGATTACTCCCTGTGAGGGTGGGGAGGCCCTGGCACAGATTCCCAGAGAAGCTGCGGCTGCCCCTTGATCCCTGGAAGTGTCCAAGGCCAGGCTGGATGAGGCTTGGAGCACCCTGGGACAGTGGGAGGTGTCCCTGCCCGTGGCTGGGGGGGAATGAGGTGATGTTTCAAGTCCCTCCCAACCCAAACCCTTCCATGACTCCGCCCAGGCTCCGTGCATTAAAGGGAGTGGTGCCATTTAGCCTCGAGCAGCCGTGTAAGCAGAGTGGTGGCTGCTTGACATTCCCATAAAAACACGGACTGAAGTCTTGAGGGGCTCTGGATATGGACAGGGCTCTCCTTCATCTGGAGGCAGCAGCTGAGGCTGTGGCAGTGCCACTATAGCTCCTCCCGATCTCTGCTCCCTGGGACAAGGGCAGGATCCAGGGAATGGGATGAAGTTGTCTCACAGGAGAGTTAGGATGGATATTAGAAAAAGGCTTTTCCCCCCGAGGGTGCTGGGCACTGCCCAGGCTCCCCAGGGACTGGGCACAGCCCCGAGGCTGCCAGAGCTCCAGGAGCACTGGGACACCGCTGCCCGGGATGCACGGGGTGGGGTTGTTGGGGTGTCTGGGCGGGGCAGGGGTTGGGCTGGATGATCCCTGTGGGTCCCTCCAAACTCAGGAGCTTCTGTGATTCCAAAGACAAAGAAGTCCCACAAGCCCAGGGGGTTTTGCCTCCGGCCTGGCACCTTCCAAGCACAATTCCCTCATCCACAGGAGCTGGACAATGATGCTCCACTGCCTCAAGAGGGCTCCGTGAGACTTCTTTGCGGAGCTCTGCCGCGTCCCAGGATGAGAGGAGCGGTAACAGCAGGACCGGCCCTGCTCCATCTCCCTCTCCGTATGTTCAGAACTGAGAACCCCCCACCCTTCCCACACACACAGGGTTGGTACCTTGGCTGTGATCTGACCCAATAAAAATCTATTTTCTGTGCCCATCTATCTGCAAAGCCACTGGTGACTACTGAGAAGTTGGAAAACAAAAGCGAGGAGCCATTAATGAATTTTATAAAAGGGATTGGGCATTTCCCTATGGACGGTGAGGTTTGGGATGGGCTTCCCTGGGGCACTGCTCCGGGTTGTTTGCAGTTTGATACAGTCAGTCAATGGCCTAAAATAAATGGCCAAAGTCAAGAGCAGTGAAGCTGCTGAAGCTGTTTCCCCCTGAATAAATGGTGGGAAGTGTTGGTGGGACAGGTTTCCCAGAGAACTTGTGGATGTCCCATCCCTGGAAGTGTCCAAGGCCAGGCTGGAGCAGCCTGGGTTAGTGGAAGGTGTCGCTGTTGGACTGGATGAACTTTAGCATTCCAACCCAAGGAATTTTGTGATTCTGCTTTGCAGGGATTCAGGGCCCAGCAGGCCCCTTCCCGTGCTGCCACCAGCAGGCACAGAGCACAGCCTTCCCAGCATTCCCTAAACTCTGCTCTTGGATTAACACGGGACAGCTCGGTGGGAGCAAGGAAAACAGAGGAGAGCCACAGAGCAGCTCCTAAATCCTTAGGATTTGGGGAATGGTCTCCTGATTTGCCCTTGGGAGGAGAGAGAGGATGACAACGGCAACACCCACACCTGGTTACAGCCTGGGGGAGGCGCAGAACTTCCCACTTGGAAAACCCTGGGAGCAGAGGTGACTGGGCAGCATCCAGAGAGCTGCGACCCCACGATCTTTCCTGGCGGGCTCATGATCCCCAATGGAGCCATTTTCCCTCCCATCCACCCCAGCACCACACTGCGGCTCTGGGACACTTTGCCCAGACCTCTCCTCCTGCTCCCCACACGAACCAGCCCCACCCCGAGCCCGGCAGCCAATTCTCACACGAGGGGGGCTCCCAGGCTGCCCCGCTTCACCCACACATTTTTGTGCCAAATCTGGGAGCCCAGAGCCATTTCTTCTTGGATCCGGACAGTGCCTCAGCCCCTGGGACGCTGCTGGGAGAAGAGGGCTTGGGTGAGGTGTCACCAAGCTGGGCTCTGACACTCCACGCCTCGTTACCCCAGTGTCCCAGGCACGTGCAGGAACTTTTCCAGGTTTCACTTCCAAATTCCTCCCTTTTTATTGGGCAGTGCCTGTGAGCAGAGCTGGCAGGAATCTGACGCTCCGCAGCCAAAAAGCTCCGGAATCTTTATTGCCACTGGCTTTGAGATGCCCTAAAGCCAATCTTTTACAAGGTAAAATCCAATAAAAGCCAGCCAGCTACAGCTCTCCTTTGTCAGCAGCGAGGCTGTAATTATCCCAATTCGCCTTTATGGGAGGGACTGGGGACACACTCCATGCGATCCCTGGATTTTCTCCCTGCTGCCTGCCTCAGGTTTTCCCCCAGCTCCCATCACGGCAATATCCAAGGGCTGACAAAGCTGTATCCGCCTGACAAAAGAGTATCCATGCAGAAATGAGGGATGAATGGCCTATTCAGAAGCCACTGACAAGGTGTATTTCCCAATTTTAGAACTTCTTGCGGAACAACTAAGCAGGATTCGACAGGGAGCTGACAGGGACAGCTCAATCCCTGCTGGATCCAGACGCTTTGCTGTAATTCTGATTTGTTGTTGCATGGCTGAGGTGGTTTTAGCTGAGTCCTGGTTTTTTTGGAAGGAGAATTAGGTCTCAGCCTAAAATAGGGGGGTTAAAGCACAGGAGTGGAGAGGAAATGAAGTAGCAGCACTCCAGAGGGTTGTCTGTCATGGTCCTGAGCAGTGCTTAATCCTGGGAAAAGCTGGAGAAGGAGCTGCAGAGCCTCTTGTCCTGCCTTTGGGTGGATTATGGTGCTCTGCCTTTCCTCCTCATTCCCGAACAGACAGACCATGGAACAGAGGAGAAGCAGCTTTAAAAATAACCCTGACCTGGTCACGACCCTGCAGGGGAGGTTTTGGGGGAGCACTTGGATGCCTTTGATCCCAGAAGATCAAAGAGGATCCTGGCTTCCCTGGGATGTGTTTCCTGCACCTGACACAGAGGTCACACGAGAAATTCCCGAGCACACCTCAAGAAAACAGTGGAGAATCCCCAGTTTTTCCAAGAAAGAAAAGCCCAGAAGAACAGAACTTTGCCAGGGTGACCAAGTGCAGATGCTCGGATGTCTCAGCTCCCTCTCCCATGGCACAGCCCCTCCAGTCCCAAGTTGCCCTCAGCTCCAGCACCGCTTCCTGCCACCCCAGCACTGGGAAGAACGGCACCATTCCTCTTCCCTCCCTACGAACATTTCAATAAAGACCTACTCACACCCTGTGAGAGCAAATTAAAGGGTTTGGAGCCTTCAGGGACACCCTAATTGCTTTTTCTTTGTTGCTTTTAGCATCGCCTGACAGTTTAAGTCTTATTTGAAGGTCCAAATCAAAGAAGAAATTCCTGTGTGGGTTATCTCCACCACCACCACGAGACCAAAGGTATTTCCACCACAAAAATTCCTGTTTATGCGGACAATTCCCGGCCAACCAGCAGCCAGGCTCTGAGCAGACACACCCAGCACACACATTTCAGCTCTGCACACCCCAGCAGCACTTCCAGGTATCCCACATCCCAAAGGATTCTCCTGTTCCTCAAAGGATCATCCTGAGCCCCATTTCCAACAATGACAACGGTCATTCCTCCTGACGCCGCTTTAGAGTCGCCCCAAGCCACCCCTCCAGGAGCACCTGAACCCCAAACCCCGAGGGCCCCGGTCACTCACCTGCTCGTGGTACTCGATGCCCATGCTGAGGGTGTTGATGAGGATGGCGATCATGATCCCGCGGTTGAAGTATTTGCTCTCCACGATCCGCTTGAGTTTGGTGCCGAACGCCCGCCACAGCTTTGTCACCTTGTTCCTCTCCTTGGCTTTCTTCTTCTTCCTCCTCCTCCTGCCCCGCTGCTGCTGGAGCTGGTCCCGGTGGTCGCCGTGCCGCAGGTCCTGCGTGAACTCGTAGACGCCGTTGCTGTCGGAGTCGCCGTTGCTGTCGGAGTCGCTGAGGGTGAACTCGGGGTCGTCCAGGAGGCTGGCGCAGAAGGGACAGTCCTGCAGCTCGCAGCTCAGCCGGGGGCCACCGGGGCTGGGCAGTGCCCCGGCCGTGCTCAGCCCCGACAGCCGGCTGGGCGTCCGGCGGAGACCTGCGAGGGACAAGGGCACCGAGTCACCGAGAGACACCGCTGAGAGCCACCACGCTCTGAGAGCCACTGCGAGACACTGCTGAGAGCCACCATGCTCTGAGAGCCACTGAGAGCCACCACTGAGAGCCGCCACGCTCTGAGAGCCACCGTGAGACACTGCTGAGAGCCACCACGCTCTGAGAGCCACTGCGAGACACCACTGAGAGCCACCACGCTCTGAGAGCCACCACGAGACACCGCTGAGAGCCACCACGCTGAGAGACACCATGAGACACCGCAGAGAGCCACCACGCTCTGAGAGCCACCACGAGACACTGCTGAGAGCCACCACGCTGAGAGCCACCATGAGACACCGCTGAGAGCCACCACGCTCTGAGAGCCACCGCAAGACACCGCTGAGAGCCACCACGACCCACCATGCTCTGAGAGCCACCGCGAGACACCGCTGAAAGCCACCGCGAGACATCTAGGGCTACTGTGAGTTGCCGTGAGCCACTGAAAGCCATCATGAGCCACCACAAGCCACCTAGAGCTACTGTGAGCCACCACATGCCAGGAGACATCATGCATAGTGAGCCACTGCATGATGGGAGCAACCGCGCACCAAGAGCCACGGCGTGCTGCAATTAACTGCGTGTCAGGTGACATTGTGCACCAGGAGCCACCAGGAGCCACCGCGAGCCACTGTGCACTGAGAGCCACCAAAAGCCACTGCACACCGAGAGCCACTGTGAGCCACGAGCCACCACGAGCCAAGAGCCACCGCGCACTGAGAGCCACCGTGAGCCACCGTGCAGCTCGGCACAAGGGACAGCCCCAGGTCTGCCCGGGGCAGAGCAGCTCCCGCCACATCCTCAATAAAGGCAATCCCAGGATCGTTAAGGTTGGAAAAGACCTCCAAGGTCATCGAGTCCAACCTGTGATCGATCACTGCCAGCCCATTAAAACCGCGCTGGGAAGTGCCCGGTCTGCTTGGGTTTTGAACACTCCCAGGGATGGTCCCTCCACTGCTGCCCCAGGCAGCCCGTTCCAAAGTTTGAACATCCTTTCAGTAAATGAATTTTCCCAATATCCAACTTGAACCTCTCCTGGCACAACTGGAGGTCATTCCCTCTTGTCCCGTTGTTCCCTGAGAGCAGAGCCCAGCCCCCTCTGGCTGCCCCCTCCTGTCAGGGAGTTGTGGAGAGTGAGAAGGTTCCCCCTGAGCCTCCTTTGCTCCAGGCTGAGCCCCCACAACTACTCCTCACAGGAATTATTCTCCAGACCCTAAAAAAGGCTTCCAGCCATCCATCCTTCCAAGCAGCTCTGCTTTGGCCTCATTTTCCCCTCCTGGTCCCTTTTCCCACTCTCTCCCTGCTCCATGGGCTCTCCATGGAGCGTGGCCCTCATTTTGTGTCCCGGGCTGAGGGAAGAGTGACTGGCCCACCCCTCCTGTTCAATTATTCCTGATTATCCCTGAGCAGGCTCCCTTCATTAACGATCTCTCAGTGCTATCAAGCTGTTCCACCCAATTTAGCCACCGCTGCCATTTCCTAATGAGCAGGGAGAGGGAGAAGCGACCAAAGGTGGCTGCAGACCACGGATCACAGCTCGGAGAGTCACAGAGTCCCCTCAGTCTCCTTCAGCCTTTAATAAAGCTCAGGTGCATTTGTTGCCTGAGGCTCAGGGGGATTTAAAATCAAACCTGTGTTTTGCAGTGCGAGGAGAAATTCTGACTGTCCTGGAGCCAGGGAATGGAAGGACAGGGACAAGAGTAACTGGGATGATTTGGGTGGAACAGCAGCCAGATTTTATTTCCTCATATTTAGGAATCCAATTCATAAGTTTCCTCCTATTTAGGAACCTTGTTCTTAGTTTCCTTCTATTTAGGAACCAGATATTAATGCCAGGAAAAAACCCTCCAGCATGAGCACACTGCTGGAGCACGGGATCCGTCCCTCAAAATGCCATTTAAGCACCAGTTCCTTGAGATTCAGGGATGTAAGGCAAAGGCACAATTTTCCCCTCTCACAGGACCATGGAAAAGACCTCTAAGGTCACCGAGTCCATTAACCCAGCACCACTAAACCACATCCGTAAGCGCCACATCCAAGTGTCCCCGTCTGGAGGTGGGATGGGGACCACTCGGATCAGTTTTGGGGAGCCCAGGCTAAAAGCAGTGGCTGCTCCTGGCTCTGGGCCCTGGAGCTTGGAGCTCACCCAGCAGGAATGCTGCTTCCAGCCACAGCACAGGAGAGAAGGCAGCACCAAACCAAGCCAACGCATCCCTTCGCTGGGAAACTGGGATGTGACCGGAGTCGAAACACGTGTTCCTTGCCTGAACGTCACCCGGGTATCAGTGGCCTTCAGAGCGGCCTTGGAGGACAGGCCTGGCTCCTGGGCATTGCGTCAAAGCCACCGGGAGCATCGGGAATGCTTTGCCCCTTGCACATCAGCACGGTGCTCCTGCTCAGGACCGAGCCAAGGAGGAAAGGCTCAGCCCAGCCTCAGCAGCAGCACAGGGAGGGGGCTGCCAGATGGCTTTTAATGCTATCAAAGTGTTAAAAACGATATGAAAAGCCCTGGCGCCGCAGATGTCTTCAAAATACCAGAGTCTCCTTGGCTGCCTGCTAAAATAACCTCCAGCATTGCAGGGCACAGGAACACGGGGAACAGGCTGTACTCTGAGCTCTTCAAACCCACAACAAAAGACGCAGGAGAATGCTCTCCCTCTCCCACAACTGCATCCTTCCCAGCAGCCACCAACCTCGCCTCCAGCCGTGGCTGGGAGAGCCGGGGCTGTTAATGCTCCCTAATGCTCTCAATTACCACTCCCCTGCTCCCCTCGCACAGCCCTGCGCTGAACGCGCTCTGCTTGCTGACCTGGGAGAGGAGAGGGAGAATTAAAGGCTCCTTGTTTGCCCAAAAAAGCTGAGGAAGGGTTGGGAGAGCTTGGGATTCTTCCCCAGGCTCCTTTGCTAAATTTTAGGGATGGAGAAATGGGAGCTGGGGGCTGTGCCAGGCAGGGACACACCCTGGCACTTACAGATCATCCCAAAGCCTGGAAGTCACATCGATCACTCCTGGTGCAGAACTGACCCTGACTCAGCCCTGCCAGGGTGGCTGAGTGGGAAGAAGGGCCTGGAAAGAGCCAGATCCATGGAAGGGAAGAGCTGGGCACTCCCAGGGTCTTCAGGTAGACCCAGATGCCCTGAATCCCCTCCCAGCCCGTTTTCCTCAGGGGATGGATGAGCACCTTCCAGCCCTTTCCAGCTGTGCCCACACTTCTGGAGGAGACAGAACAATTCCAGGATATTTGTTTAAAGCATTTTGGCATCCTCTGGGCTGAAATCCCTCTGTGGAAAGAGGACACTGTAATTGCATTATTAATGACAACTCAATCTAATCCCAGCTTTCAAAGAACCACCGCAGGCTACGGGAAAATCTCCTCAATCACCTCGGGGATGTCGCAGTTGGGACTGAGATTTGGGCCTTTCTTCTCCTAAAAAGGACCCCAGCAGCAAGCAGGCGGATCCAAACTCTGACTTCAACAACTCTCCTGCTCCTCTCTTTCCCAATCCCAGCCTTCTGCAGAGCCCGGGTTTTTATCTCAAGGTAAAAACCCATTCTCCCAAAACCCTTCATTAATTTGCACAGCTAAGGATGAAGCAGTGATTTACACAAAGTCCTTGCTGAACAACAGAGCTGTTGGCAGTAACCTTGCCCCCCGTGCCAAGCTCCCGAGCGCTCGGAAGCGTCTGCCCGAGGCAGTTCCTATAAACAATCCACTTTTGCCCTTTTGTGTGGTCCTTAAAAACAAGCAAATTAACAAAGGCAAGCCACCCAACCTCTCCGCCAAGCAACCTTTCCTGTGACCCCCCCCAAGCCAGGCTTGGTGGTTTTTGCAGCATGTCCATCACCAGGGTAAATATTTGTGTCCATGCACACGCAAATAAACAGTTTTGGAAAACACAGGCATTGAAAAAACCCAAATAACGAGTTTGGCTTAAAGAGATTAAAAAATAGAAGCTGGATCTTTGTGACTTTTCACTGTTTGAGGGCTTAAGAGTATTTTGCAGCTTTTAAATCCAGCCATGGGGACTGGAAAAACATTTTATAAAATAGAAATCCAAGTCTTGCGTGTAATCACTGCTCCAGTGGGTGATTTATATGTGAGGGGAGATAAAAACCTTACTGACTGTGCTGGGGTGGCTGCATCCGTACAGAGAGGATGGGAAAGAGGCACTGAAGAGTTCCCCAAAATGCTCCTCAGATTGAATGGAGCCCCAAATCTGCAGGAAAACTCAGCCCCACATTTCTTCTGCACACGGGGAAAGCCTGAGATGCGCAGATCTGCTCCTGTCCTGCCCTCCACATGTCCTCTGAGCACTGAGCCTGCTGCTTCTCCTTGCCAAAAAGGAATTCAGAGGCTCCAGGGCCCATCAGAGCAGAACTGGAAGTGTCTGGTTTGAGTTCTTTCAGTGCCTGCCTGTTTTAAACTTCTCAGATTGCTTTATCTTATGCTTCTCTCGCAGCTTCCACCTGCTCATCCTTTTCAAAGCACCATCTCCCAGGCCCTGGGGGTTCCCTGCTGGAGCTGGCAGCTGCAGCATTCACTGGAGGGGTAACCCCAGGGGCTGCATAGTTCTGCTTTCGGGTGGGAAGAGAGGGAGCACCTCCAGGGTACCACGAAGCACACGAGAGCCCAAACCCAGATTTTGTAACCACGGGAAAGAGGCCTCCAGCAGCGGCCTGGACCATCCAGTGACGATAAACACAAGGATGGAGGGGACAGAGCTCCTGGGTCAGCCTGTCCCACCTCTGGCTTCAGCGCACTCACAGCGCTCCCGACCCTCAGCACCCCACAGGGCTGCCATTAACACCTCCATTCACCCTTCTCCCAGTTTTCCTAAGCAAAAAACCCTCGCTTGGTTGCCCTTACCATGCTCTCCCACCAGCTGCTGCAGCTTCCCATAAGAATCCAGGCCCAGATTCCCCGGGCTGTTCACCACGGCCACCGGAGAATTCCCGTTCTTCTTCCCTTTGGGAACGGGCGTGGAGCCGCCCTTGCTGCCGGGGGAGGGCAGGATGGTGGGGTAGTTCATGCTGCCGTGGGCGGCCAGCCCGGCCAGTTTGCCGCCAGCGGGGCCACTGGGAGCCTTGCAGCCCCCGGCGGGCCCCTCCACGTGGCAATCCGCGTGGTAAATGCTGTGCACGGCCTCGGCGTCGGCACGGGGAGCAGCAGGGCCCTGCGGCCTGGGCGAGGGAGGAGGGGGAAGCATCAGCTGCCCGCCGGCCTTCATCACCTGGAGCTCCAGCTCGCAGATCTCGGGGTTGGCGCGAGGCCCCCGCGGGCTCCCGTTGCTGATGTGGTAGTGGTGGTGGTGGTGGTGGTGGTGGTGGTGGATCAGGTGGTGGATGGAGGTGATTCTCCTCCTGCTCCGCTGGCTCTGCCCGCTGCTGCCGCTGTTGGGGTTGACTTTTTTCCGGCGTTTGCTCTGCCAGTTGTTGTAGAGGCGGAATGTCCTTCGCTTCACCTTCCTGAAGATGTGGCAGATGTACTTGAGCAGCTCCTCGTAGCAGCTGCCCGGCTCCGAGAAGCTGGCGATGGTGCTGTCGTTGGACAGGTAGCGCGCCCGCTGCTCCTGCATCAGCTGGTTCTCCCGCTGCTTGGTCTCCGAAAACTGGGTTGCTATGACCACCAGGCACAGGTTAATCATGAAGAAGGAGCCGACCTGGGGAGAACATGGGGAAAGGAGTCAGCGGGGATTGCACAGAGCGAGGGAAGCTCCTCGCCACCGCACGCGGTTCTTGGTGATCCTGGGATTTCCAAACGTGCCAGATCCCAGGGTCTGCTCACCAAATGTGCCTGAGCTGCTAAATTTGCTCTAAACCATGATCCCTTATTTTAGTAACAGCGCTCTCCAATCTCCTCCCCTCGAAAGCGATGACATTTGCTACTGACACAGGGTGATGAAACACAACCAGGGCCCACCACAGCATTGATCTGGACATTCACAGAATCTCCGAATGAACCAGGTTGGAAAAGACCTTTGAGATCATCAAGTCCAACCTATGATCCAACACCTCCTCATCAACTAAGCCATGGCACTGAGTGCCACGTCCAGGCGTTTTTTAAACGTGTCCAGGGACGGTGACTCCACCCCCTCCCTGGGCAGACAATTCCAGTGCCCAATCACTCTTTCAGTGAAGAATTTTCCCCTGAAATTTGGCCAGCCTGCAGGCAAAGATGATTTCAAGTCCAATTTGTGCTGTTGTGAAACATCCTCTTCTCATCTTCAATCATTTCACACCCTAAAAGAGTGGGCCCTCATTTTGGAGGTACACTCAGGGCCCATGGATCCGTGACCTTGTGCTCCTGCGACTCCCTGACACAGAAATGCATCTCCAGGACACTCAGTGCTCCCGAGGGGCTGATTCAGTGCCTGGTTGAGTTGATTTGTTCTTGGGTGACACCAGGTTTTCAAAATGCAGTCCCAAGGACGAGAAAGTGACGCGACCTAAGGCTGCATCCTCCCCTCAGCTGTCGAGCCCACCAAGTGATTTTTCACCGCCTGTGTTCCTAAATCAGCCAAAGGGAAATGTCAAATGTCCCCAGCAGGGACTCGGTGCCCTGAGGGGTGACAAGGGAGTGACGCCAGGGCAGCGCCACTGTCTGCAGGGCCAGCCCTGGGCACGCATGGATTTAATCTGGAATTCTCTGGTGAGTCCTCGGGGAGGCTGTGTGGAGATGGTTTGTGGTGCTGCTCTCCAGTGTGGATGCTCCTGGAGAAGCAGCAAAGGTGCCTTTCCCAGCTCCAGGTGAGTCGGGCAGGAGTCACGTTCTGGCTTTTCCACATGGATCCTCTCGTAGAGAACGGCTCAGTGGAGTGGAGCATAAATCTCTGCTCACGGTTCAGAAATCCCTGACTTCTCCAGGGCACTCCCACACTGCTCTGATCCAGGTTTTTCCCACTGCAAACCAGTGGGAACTGGTTTGACTTCCCAAGGCCTCCAAACCCACCCTGATGAGGACAGGTTTACCTCTAAGGCTACCCAGTCACAAAACCACTTT
The DNA here is from genome assembly GCA_013389985.1 of Dryoscopus gambensis. Lineage (NCBI taxonomy): Eukaryota > Metazoa > Chordata > Aves > Passeriformes > Malaconotidae > Dryoscopus > Dryoscopus gambensis. The sequence goes on from WEIT01026550.1 coordinate 433,278, forward strand.
TAAATGCCTCCATCCCATGTCCTGCTGACATCTTCCTGGCACCTTTCCCTTTGCTCCCCTCCTGCCTTAAGTATTTCACGTTTCCACTTCCCGGAGGAGGTTGTGCCCTTTTGAAAACCAGAACCGTATGGACATGGAATGGCAGCTTCTGGAGACAACCCCCAGCACCTGCAGTGGGGGACATTTTGTTTGTAGGAACGTGAGACCTCGGAGAGGTGAGAATTATTATTATTTAAAGGGTTCAGGTGAAATTCAAAGGCTTGAGGGCTCCCCAAAGAAATGTCCCTCTGGCACACTCAGGAGGTCAAAGGAGGAAAAGCCTGCACTTTTTGGCACAGACACATCCAGGTGACAAGACCAAGACTGGGAGGGCAAGAGGGAGGCAAAGCCCTGAATCCTACCTGGCCCTTCCCTGTGAAAAGAACAGGGAACAGCTTCACCCCCCAAGGACAAGGAAAAGGAGCATCTCCCAGGTCATACTTACTATGATGAGCAATATAAAATATATAAAATTGTAAAAAGAATGTGCATCCATCACATAATACATGATGTCCACCCATCCTTCCAGGGTTATCACCTGCAGGGAGACAGAGAAACAGAGTGTGAGGACAAAAGTCACCCAAAAAGTTCTTAAATATCAATTTTCCGGTAGTGCCAGGTACCCATTGCTCCACAGAAACGCCTGGGATCCATCCAGAACTCTGTTCCCACTTGGTTTGGGAGAGAAGGAATGTGCGGCCAAAGGACCAGCCTGAGGTTCCCACAGGAATCTGCTACAACTAAAACCATGAAACATTCAAACAAACCACCTGAAACATTGGTTCTGAGGCAAAGAAATTCCAAGGAGGGATTATAAGAGGGGAAAAAAAAAACCCTCTCCCTGCAGAGATCTGGAGTTTTTACCTAAAGCTGCTGGTTTTGTAATGTAACCCAGAAAATTCCCACATTTTTAACTTCATTTTGTTTCCACAAACCCAATTTCCTGGTGATTCCCCTCCTGGCTCAGCATCATGACTGCACCACCACTATCAGAGTGGGAGAGCATCTGAATGGAAGAGAAACTTTAATTAAATGTAGACTTGATTTAAGTCTCGTTTTCTCAGCCTTCCTTCTCCTAAAAAAAGCAGCTGAGGGTTTAATTAACACCACCCAGGCTGTGTGCAGAGCTCTGCCATGTAATTTACACTTCTTATTTAGATAAAACACACCCAACTTCCAGCGCTGGCTTGCTACTAGAGCTGCAGTTCCATCCTGGAATTCCAGTTTCCATCAGAAGCCAAGCTCCTGTCTGAACTCACTCCCAGTGACGTCCCCTGCTCACCACACCTCACGTGAGCCCCGGAGGTCTCGGCAAACCCCACAACAGCTCCTGTCCCCGTTTTCAGTGGCATCATTCCTGATTTAAACCACGTTTGCAGGGAAGGAATTTGCTGTGGGAAGAGAAGGCTCAGACCTCGTGGGTGTAGGGGATTTTCTGTGCGGCGTGTCCCCAAAAGCTGATCCGCAAACCCCTCGCTCCTGAGGCAGCGAATAAAACCTTGCAGGGAAGTCAGGCCGTGAATCCGTGAATTCCCTGGGGTTTTATTTACCCAAGGAACAGATAGAAGCTCCTGGATATGGATTTTCAGGACGCAACCACACGTTCACACGACCATCAGTACCCACGGTTTCTCTGGGACTCGGAGCAGCTCAGGGCTGCTGGAAGGGAAACGCTGCCTCTTTGGGATTTCTCACCCCAAATTCAAAACGCTGATGATTTCCCAGCAAGGTTTCAGAGCTTCTTCCCATGTGGGAGCTCGTGTAGGTTCCCCCCCACCGTGCAGCTGAGTGAGAAGGCAGCACAGCTCAGACCAAGCAGCCTCACCCGCCAAGGAACAGATCATTTGTGGAATTTGTCTCTGCAGCCGTTTCCCTGTGTCAGGGTTGTGAAAGGCTCACGGGAATCAGGTCTGACACGTTGGCTGCTTTCACAGGCTGCTCCCACCTCTCCTGTTCCTCCTCACATCCATCAGCTGTTCCTTCATATCCCCATCTTGCTGAGCAGCAATCACACAGCAAAGCTTGGCTTCCACAGAATTCCAGAATGCCGGAGTGGTTCAGCTTGGGAAGGACCTTAAAGCCCATCCAGTGCCACCCCCTGCCATGGGCAGGGACACCTCCCACTGTCCCAGGCTGCTCCAAGCCCCATCCAGCCTGGCCTTCGACACTTCCGGGGATCCAGGGGCAGCCACAGCTTCTCTGGGAATTTCACTCCAGCCTCTCCCCACCCTCACAGGGAAGAATTCCGTCCCGATATCCCATCTAACCCTGCCCTCTGCCAGCTTAAAACCACTGCCCCTCATCCTGCCACAAGTGCCAACAAGTGGGTTTAACAAAATCCCAGAGAATTCTTCAGCCATCATTAACCCCAGAGATCAATACGTGAAGGTTTTTTATCCCCATTTTTCCCCGTGGTGCCATTATTCCCATGGGGCTGGGAAGGGGTTAAGCTGCCTGGGTGTTCATCCGTGAGGAATAGCCAAGCAATCAAACCCCTCCTGCCCCTTCCTGCCTCTCCCTGAACACATTTAGAGAGTGCAAAGTCCTTTTGGGGCAGGTCCCTTGTCTGTGAGGGCTCTGCTCTACAGCTGAGCCTCCCACAGCTGTTGTAGGGTCACGGGAAAGCAGAGGGATCACGTCAGGAGGTGACACAAGGTGACACCGAATCACTGCCACTTATCCAGGAATTATTTCCTTAGTGCTGTCCAGGTTGCCTCCCACCCTCCCTTCCCCCCGCTTGGCGCTTCATCCATCTCCACTGAGGAATGAAAACCCAGCCCAGGCACCCCGAGAATATAGGATGCACCTCCACACTGGAGTTGGATTTGGCTGGAAATCCTCAGATCTAATGGATTAAAGCCATTAAACACAGAGGGGGGAAAAAAAAAAAAAAAAAAGGAGTCACCTGAGGTCTGCTCTTGGGCTTCTGAGCCAACCCTGAGGGCCAACCAACCCTTAGAGGGGTATTTTTGTTGCATGAGAGGCAGCATTTTTCACAGGAATCAATCAACGCCCCCTGTTCCTCCTCTGGAGGGTGAAAATGCTCATGCAGCTCCCCAAATATTCCAGGCGTAATTGGAATTTGCATTATTTACTGCTCGCTTGTAAAGCAAAGGTCTGCAGGAGGGATGGAGAGACCCCTGGGGTTTGTCCTCCTGCTTGAGATGTTGGGGCACCCATCCCCGGCCTGGAGGGCTGAGTGCAGCAGCACCCCGGGGAGATGCCTGGGCTGCCGGGATCCGGGAGCAGCAGCCCTCCCGCAGAAGAGGCGGCTCCCAGACATCCGCTGGCTTTAATCCCGGGGCTCTGGGGAAACGCAGGGCAGCACATGCACGGCCACCTGCAGGGGCTGGGCCTTCTCCAGCCTCATTCCTGCTGGATTTCGAGTGCTCCCAAGGACGTTCCGAGGTTGTTTTTCCCTGATCCAGGAGCTCCCCGCACATCCCCAGCAGGGCCCTGGTGGAAATGGGAACCAGCGCACCTGCACTTGCCACCAGCTGCTGTACAAACCACCAAAGCCAAACCCCTGAACTGTGTTTGGAACCAAAACAAAGGCGCCTGCGCAGGGTTCGCTGCTGCCCTGCACACTTTGATCCCGCACGTTTCTCCTCAGCCCAGCTGAACCTGTGGCTGCCCCATCCTTGGATGTGTCCAAGGCCAGGCTGGATGGGCTTGGAGCAGCCTGGGGTACTGGAAGGTGTCCCTGCCCAAACTGGATGGGCTTTAGAGTCCTTTCCAGCCCAAACCCCTCCGGGATTCCGTGCACTCGGAGGGAAGAGCCATCAGCTCTCCCCATTCCCCCAAAACACGGGATATTTTTTCAGCCCTGCTTTGCCTATTGCACTAAGGAGAAGTGACTTTCTCCTCTCTTCATTCCCACTCTGATTAATCCACTTCACTGCCCCTCCAAGCCCTCCAGCGATGTCTCCCAAAGCCCTGGAGCACCTTCCTTGTGCTTCCCAATCTCAGCAATCCCTTCTCAGTAATTAAACCTCGCTCAAGCCCTGCTCGTTCACGCAGAGCCCCATTAAAGAGCCTCTCCAAAGGCTCCAGTTCAAAGCCTCCAACAAACGCAACCCACAATTATTTATCAGCGAGATAAGAGGCTGAGAACTCGCTCCTAATTCTGCCGTGATGGGAAAGATGTGCAAGGCACAGGAAAATCAGCAGCTGCAGGGCCAGAGCTGGAAGATTCAATTAAGATGATTGGCAGGGAGGTGCTGCTGGCCCTGCTCGTGCTCCACATCCAGGGGCAGAGGAGGTGCCTGGGGAAAAGATTTCCGCCTTGCGAGGAGAGCAGAGGTGTCCTCTCACCCCACTCAGCTCCTGGGTGATGCTCCCTGCTCCTTCAGTTCTTCACCCCTTCCCCCAGGGCTGGGATAAATCATTTCTCTCCCCTTAATCCCAGTAAATCTCTCAGTCTTGGGTCCAGTCCTCTCTCCCCTCATCGCAAGAATTCAACAGAAGATTCCCTCAGGTGAACACACAGACAGGTTTTGATTTCACTGATCCTTGGCTTGAACACTCCCCGAGCACTTCACTCACAGGAGCAGGATGAGAGTGGACAAAACCCAATCACATTTAATTTTTTTAGGTCTTCTCTGATTCCAATCCCCCAGCTCTGCTCATGCCACAGTAATTTCATCAGCTGTAATAAAGATGCTCGTCTGATTTATAGCAGAGTAATTGGGGACAGAATCAGATCTTCGAGGCGAGCTAATCAGAGTCAATCTAAAACTCCAGAGTGAAAATCACGAGGGAAATGGAGATTAAAGACGCTGGCAATTAACTCAGACCTCCTCAGTGCTCCCAGGGAGGCAGCAGGTTTACATTGGTTTTTCTGGGGTCACTTCAGAGGTTGCACAGAACGATTTCTTCTATGATGTCGAGATGTTTTCATCATAAACCCCCCTTTCTTTGAGCTCTGCCAAAATCTTTGCAAGTTCTTGGCTGCAGCTGGCTCACGAGCAGGGTATTTTTTGCTTCAGTGTCGGAGAACAAAGAGAAAAAAAGAATCATCCAGGGGAAAAAAACTCGTTCAAACTCCAACTTCAATTAGTCCAGGGCTGGATTCCTGGCTCTTAGAAAGCACCAGTGGCTGGTGCCAGAGCTGCAGCTCCAAACCCACCTCGAGGTGCCACCAGTCAATCAAGGGAAGTTGGGAAAATCGCCGTGTGAAGGGAGGCTGCGAAGATCAGAACCGGGCGCAGAGCACACAAAACTCCAGCCCGGAGCTGTCTCATGGCAAGGTTTCCCTCCTCTGATTACTGGAACAAACTTCATTTGGACTGACAGTCTCCCTGAGCATGCACCCCAAATCAGCAGCTCTCCCTTATTAAAATCCTGATAAAACACAGCTCTGGCGAGAAGAAATTCCTTCTGATTCCAGGATTGCAGCTGCTGGCTGAGCTCAGTGCCTGGCTGAGGCAGGAGACGCTCTGGAAATCCAGAGAAACCCACATTTGAAGTTTCCATCTTGACTGACATCTATAATTTGCACTCAGCCGCTTTTTCTTTGGCTTAAATTGAGTCCTTTGGGGGGAAAAAATGGGCATTATCTGCATCCAAATCAATTATCCTGAACAGCAACTCTGAGGAGGGCCATGAGTGTTTGGGGTCATTTACTTTTTATCTCCTTGCTCCCCCCGGCTCTGCTGCGAGGCTTTTTTGATATTTTATTTTCATCAAACTTATCAAGATAAGATCTAGTTGATGCTATGAATTGGGAGGGCTATTAATTACCCTGATGGGCTCAGGAAGTTTTATAAGGCCTTTAGCCTCCGTTTCTGAAAGCCTCTTATCTCTGCATTCCGCCCTCTCGGGCAACATCGATTTGGCTCCCGAGCGCTGCCCAGTGAATATTCCAGGGAGTATTCCACAGGCAGAGCGAGCTTGGCAGATAATCAAATCCCTATTTTTGCAGCCAACGTCACCATTTTAATTATTTCCTCCCGAAACATCTCGTTAAGGAACCTCTGTGGCCAGAAAAACAGGTTTATTACACTGAGTAACATCCTTTGAACAGATGCTTTTTCCTTTCACTTCGAGGCCTTGCTCAGTGCGTAATTTCTTTATAAACTGGGATTGGCAAAGCAGGAATCTGCTCCGAAAAGTGGCCCTAAATTATGGAGAAAGGAAATTGTGCTTCTTTCCATGTCCTGGGCTCCTGGCCTGTCGAATTTGTTCCCATAAATGCTATCCCTGTGCAGTGCTGGCAGTTCTTGGTGGGATTTGAGAAGCAAAGTGGGCAATAAAGCGTGGGATGAAGTCAGACATGTCACTGAGGCTGTTGTTTGTTGCTCCAAACCTCATGGAGTTGCAGCTCTCGGATCAAAAATCCCACTTTTGCTCCAAAGGAAGGTGAGTTGTTCTTGTTTCACACTAAATAACGCAAGGCCCTCACCCGACAGCAAAAGCCTCCCCGATTTCACTCCAACTGCTGCTCCAACAAATCCATCCCAGTCCGTGTTCCTGGGGTTTGATTTGCTGGGATGATGATGCCGTGTCCCCACGGTTTGTGCAAAGGATCGTTGGCACAGGGATCCAAGGGTTTCACTGTTCAGCAGCAGCACCGACGAGTCCATCAAAGCCCGGATTTCTGGCAGGGCCAGGCTGGGAGACGAAGGGTTTGCCGTGAGGGAACAGGAAGCCAAGCCAGTCTCAGACCTTTGCTTCCAGCTGGGGGAACTCTACCACTTACTCCAAATCCTATCAGGGATGATCACGGTGCCCAGGCTGGGAAATCGGGATAAAGGAGCTGCACCTTTGGCTCAGGAGGAAGATCCCAGAGCAGATTTGGGGCAATCAAACCAAATTAAGATTTCCCTGTAAGAATTATGGACTTATGGAATATCCTGAGCTGGGAGGGACCCACAAGGATCGGAGTTCAACCCTGACACCCCAACAATCTCAGCCTGTGCATCCCTGGGAGGGTTGTCCCTACGCTCCTGGAGCTTTGGCAGCCTCGGGGCCGGGACCATTCCCTGGGGAGCCTGGGCAGTGCCCAGCACCCTCTGGGGGAAGAACCTTTCCCTAAAATCCAACCTAAACCTCCCCTGAAACAGCTTCATCCATTCCCTTGGATCAATAGTTGATGTTCCTCAAAACCAGCAGTTTTTTGATCTCCTGCACTTCAGTTTAGGCCAGGGCCTGCTGCAGGACCCCTCTTCTGACTCCAAACACAAGAATCCATGACTGAGGTTGGATGAGACTCTCCCCAAAGTCCAGATGTTTGGAAGCCCAGACCTCATCCACAGGAGGTTTTAATTCCATCCAACACCCCCATAGGTTATGGGGCCAACTCCTGGGGTCAGGGTGGCCTCTCTGCCCTGTCCTACACAAGACAACTCCTCCCAACCTTCAAAACAAAGATTTTCCAAAGGCAACTAATCCCAGTTGGAAGCACGCTCTGAGCTGCTTTAGAAGGGCTGGATATTTTTAGATGGGGTATTCAGCCTGAGAGCTCTTCAAATGCAGCGAGTGCTGTTTGTTTGGCTGACCAAATTAAAAAAAGCAACACCAACACAGCTCCAACCCCGTCATTTCCAGGGAAATATTTTCGGTGATCCAAAACAGATTCGAGTTGAGTGACAAAGCAGCGTCTCCAAGCAGTGGGAATGAAAAGCTCCAAACTCTTTTCTTGCCAAATTCAGCACAGAGAAGCGCTGCTGACACAGATCTCCAATTTAAAGGCTGAACCATTGGAGGGAAAAAATTCCTTTTGGTCCCAAACCCCAAATTTCTCTGCTCAAGGAACACTGAAAGCACGGGCACCCGGTGCAACAACTCCTGAAAACACAGCCCCAAAATTACTTTGGGCACAAAAAACTGCAGCTGAAAACCTCAGACCTCTTCCTTCTGTTCCAGCTTTTTGGCTCTTTCCCAACATCTGCAGGACTGCTGGAAGTGGGAGAGCAGAGGGTGCAGCAGAAAGCAACCCAGGGGTTAGCAGCACCTTTGTAGGGTGCTTGAGCCAATGGGAAAACCATTCCGGAGCTGGAATTCTCTAAGGAGCTTGAAGTTCCAGAAACAGAGCAAGGAGAACAGGCCCCCAAAATGTCCTCGTTAATGTCACCTGAGGGACAGCCCAGCCAGGAGGGAGTAGCCCAGGCAGGGTCCAATGGATTCACACAGAGAAGCTGTGGCTGCCCCTGGATCCCTGGAAGTGTGCAAGGCCAGGTTTGGAGCACCCTGGGACAGTGGAAGGTGTCCGTGCCCATGGCAGGGGTGGGACTGGATGGGCTTTGAGGTCCCTTCCAACCCAAACCACTCCATGGTTCTCAGAATGACTCTGCCCATTCTGTCCTGCCAGAAGGCCCCAAACCAGGAATTTGGGATTTTTGTCTCCTCAGAAAAGATCTTTTCCTGCCTGAGTGACAGCACAGGGACCCCAAGCTGTGCTTAGCCCAGCGGGAGTGCCCTGGAGCCCACACCATTTTTCCTTTAACTCCAGCAGAAGACACGGTTCCCACTGGAATTTCAGCTGGAAGATCCCCAGGTGAGGAAGGAATCCTCGGGGAGGGATTTCAACCCCGAGGAACAGCAGCTGGAGTGGGCAATGGCTGGGCAGCAGATCAGGGCACCCCAGGAAAGGGAAAGGAAACAAACGAGCTCTTCCCAGCCAGGACATCTCCCCAGGCTCTGTCCCTGCTCCCTGGGACGCGGGATCAGCCACACGGACACAAACCAAGCTCCTCCTCAGCACATCCCAACATGGAGAAATCCCTGATTGGACTGGGAGCTCCCACAGGCTCCCAGGAGATTTTCCGATGAGCTGGAGCACAGAGGGGAGAAATTCCCATCCAAACAAAAAGGGTTTTGCGCAGGGGGCCCTCAGCCGGTGGCTGTCACTGCCCTGTCACTCCTGCTCCTGCCACCGCCTCCGGAGCCACGGGAAGGACAAAGGAAGGAAGAACAGGGAAGCAGCAATTCCCTGACTTCCCCACCCCGAAGGTGTTCCTCTCCCATGACACCCCCACAGCCTGGGAGCATCCAGGTGCAAAGGGAGCGTCTCCATCTGGGAAGTTACGGAGGGAACGTCCTGAACGCCTGCTGCTCCCAGGTCCCTCTGTGCCGCTCCATTCCCAGGCATCTTTGTCCGCATGATTCAGCTTTCCCTTTCCTGAGAGCTCTTATCCAGCTGGGCTGTCAGCAGCTCTCCTGAACACAACCTGGCTTTTCCTGCTCCCTGACAGCAGCAAATTCCTCAGAGAATTCCCGGTGATGCGCCGGGGATGTGTTCCTCGGAGGACTCGATTAACTCATTCCCTGGGATGCCTTCCTAAGGAAACCTTGGAGAGGCAAGAGGTGCTCAGAACAAATCCAGAACAAGAGCCATGACTCAGAGCTGCATCCAAGGGCAGATTCCAAGAGGGACTCTCATGAAGGAAGCCCTTAGGAAAACGCAGCTGCCTCTGGAATCCACGGGAAGAGGAGACCTTAGGAAAGGCACTCTGAAGTGCCACGCAAATCTCCCTTGGACTGGATGGGCATTTCCTGAGTTCCAGGGACATTTCCTGCAATGTCCATGGAATTTTTCCTGACAGATTTGCTCTCTAAGTTCAGCCCTACCAAGCACATCCCGGAAGGACGAGGAGAGAGGAACAAGGTGTTCCTCTGGGATCTGGGATGGTTTTTTCCTTCAGCTTTTGCCAGACGCATCAGCCCTAGAGTAAAGTGTGAGTACAGGTCTCGCTTTCCTACAAATCCGATGTGAAATTATCCAATCGATGGTTCTCTTCCCTCCAAATTTCCTCCCAGCTTCCTGATCCCTTTTATTTTCTCAGGCTTTCTGCGCTCAGGCCTGGCCACCCTGAGGCTGCCGGCCAGGGAGGCGGGAAGGTTTTGGTTGCTCTGCTGGGACTGTCAGTAATTCCAATTAAATTGGACTTTGCTGAGGTGGGTAATTCATCATCTGCCGCGTGACAACAATACCTGTAATTACTGCTGCGATTGCTGGGGCTGCAATTCGCGTGCAATAAAGGGATCTTCATATCATGCCAAACCTCACAGTTAATTTAGGCTCCATCTCCTTTCATTTAGGCTGTAATAAGCTAATTAGTTCACCTAATTTGCCACTGAACGTGCCTTTGTAACGAATACAGACACGAATTAGCCTCTTGCACAACAAATGAGGGGAGGCAAAACATGAATCATTTGTGGGATTACATAAGGAATTATCATCCTTTCCCACGCCCAGGGATGCAGCCATTCCCTTTATTATTTTTAGATTTTTTATTTGCTCCAGGTTCTCCTGTCTCTGACTTCTCTTCTCCTTGGAAGGTCGATAACACATTTCCCTGTTTCCCTGCTGTCACCTGTCCCGGCTCTGGGAAGTTCAGGATCACTGCCGTGGGAAGAAATGTCTTTAACAAATCCCAGTTCTGGCAGCTGGAAGAGCTCACCCATCCTCTGCCTTGGGGCAGCATTTCCAGGGTGTTCTGGACTGGAAATCTTCGGACTTTTCTGCCTTTGGTTTGGTTTATCCGTAGTGTGAACGGCATCAAACTGTGCCCTTGGGAACTTCCTTCTGGATCCCGCCTGTGGGGCTCATTCCATCCCCTTCCCTTCTGACAGCTCCTAAACCACACCAGATCATGGGATCCTGGAATGGTTTGGGTTGGAAGAACCCTAACATCCATCCAGTGCCACCTCTGCCATGGCAGGGACACCTCCCACTATCCCAGGCTGCTCCAAGCCCCATCCAGCCTGGCCTTGGACACTTCCAGGAACGGGGCAGCCACAGCTTCTCTGGGAACTTGTGCCAGGGCCTCCCCACCCTCACATTCCTTCCCAATATCCCATCTATCCCTGTCCCCTGGCAGTGGGAATCCATTCCCCTTGTCCTGGCACTCCACACCCTTTCAGTCTCTCCCCTCTTTCCTGTCAGCTGCTGGAAGGCCACCCTGAAGCCCCCTCTTTCCCAGGCTGAACAAATCAGGATTCCCAGCTCGTTTGGGATAAATCCTGGGGGAGGCTCTGTCCAGCAGCCTCCCGAGCCGGCCGTGGTGCCCGCTGGAGCTCTGCCAGCCCTCAGGGCTCGCTCCACATCAGAACTCCAGCAAAGTGCCGCGGATTCATTATCCCACAGGATAATGGCTCGGGACGATCGGCCCTGTCTCATCCCAGTAATTCAATACCAATCCCCAGGGAAGCTCCCGAGTTCCTAAATCCATCAGCTGGACTTTCTGCACTACTTACTCGGAGCCCTCATCCAACTGCTGACCTGGTGCTATCCAGCTCCAGCTATTAAATGGGATGAGAGCACAATTCCATGGATTTATTGGCTAAGTGTTCTCTGCTTCCAGCAATTGTTTGGATTTAGCACCTCCCCTCCTGCACTGATGATTTCCTCTTCCCATAACCAGGTTAAGCCAGCACCTTGCTCCCAACAGCTGCCTCTTCACCTGGAATTAAATCATTCCCAGCTCCTAAAAATGAGCCCTGACTTCCAACAGGAATAAAGACACGAGAAGAGTTTTTGGCTGGAAATCCTCTGGAGCATTTGGATGGCCTAAGCAGCACTAAAACCGACCATCGACCTCCTGGCAGCTGCCAAAACGATCTAAGGACACAAGATCCCACTTTCCCAGACATTGTTCTGCTCCAAGGAATCAGCTGAAGCCTCTCCTGGGGCTTCCTGAAATTAAACTGAGCTTTTAAGGATGAGGAAATCAAATGCCAAGATGGAACGAAAACTTGCAGCCTGGAAAAAGGCTCGGGAAGGGAAAAGGAGAAAGGAAGCAGGACCCCTCTGGAGAAGCTCCTGCTCCTCCTCAAAGCCCTTTCCCTGCCCTGTGGTTGGAGCCAGATGGGACCTCCTGGGAACATCCCTCAGATCCATCAAAGAGCTGTGCAAGAGCAGGAAAAGGAGAATTCCTTCTTCCCTTTATCCAGCACTCACTACCAGCCAGCAGCTCCTCTCTTCCTCACTAATTCCAAAGAATTGTCCCAGTGGGATCTGCCTGAACCCCTCTGGATTTGGTTCTGGGCCTCTGGCACCAGCACGGTGATCCAAGGGCAGCTCCTGTGGATGCTCAGAGCAAACATCCCCCACTTCACAACTCCCAGGCAAAACCTGGAAGTTATGAAGTTCCTGGGATGACACGGAACTGGAAGGAAATCCATAAATGAAATGCAGAGCTCTGGGCGAGTAATCATCCATCATGAACAAAGCTAAACGGAGAAGTCTCCTCAAGGAACAGATGTCACCAGCACTTCAGGGGGCTGAATCCACCAGGGCATCTAGCCAGAGCCTCAGGAATGCTTCAAAACCAGGAAATGCCCATTAAAAATGGAAAAAGAACACAGGGATTGTTCCAGCTGGGGCAGCCCTGGGAAAGCACAGCCTGGGGACTGTGTGGATGAGCTCTCCAATGTTCCAGAGCTACAAATGCTTGGAAAATCCTTCCAAGTGTCCCAATCCTTCCTAGAGTGTTTTGTCACCTGTAAAACCTTCCCCAAGCCTCAGTGAGAAGCATTTTGGTCTTTTCTGAAGAGCCTGAAATTCCCTGTGGAGAGAATTTCCTCACAGGAATTCTGGCCAGAAGGGATTTTTTTCCCCCTTTCCAGCATTCCACGCTCACCAGGATCACCCTATGATTTAAAACCAAGCCTAACCCATGCCATGTTCCTACATTTTAGCATGAAATTAAGTCTTGCTTAAAAACCACTTTCAGTTTCCTGATGCTACAACAAAAATCTCTGCTCTCCAAAATCCCTTGGATTTATCTGATTGGTGGAGGTGGAACATGCCAGGAGTTTTTCTGCCTCAGGAATTACTTTCCCCCCTTTTCTAAACTGCACTAAAAATAGATTTTCTTCTCTCCAAACGCTCTCTTGCACCATTTATTTCCTGATTCATTTATTCCCCATGTCCTTATTTGCAGTTTCACTCAGGGGTGAGCAAATCCCTCCACTGACAAATTCACCAAAACCTCCTCGCGCAAAAAATGCCAAACCCAACAAAAACCAGGGGAAAAATCCCCCCATTTTTGGGGAGAACCCTACCTGAAAAATAGCAATCCAGGCATATCCGATGTTATCAAAATTGATGGCCCCGTTGTGGGGGTTCACGTCCCCGGCCATGCACACGTTGTAGTACTGGTTCCAGTTGATGCAGGAATTCCTGCTGGGCTCGGGGCTGGCCAGGCTGGGGCTGTAGGAATCCATGCTCAGGGTGCACTCCACCTTGGACTCCTTCCTGCTGGGAATGTTGGAGCACCTCTGCATCCCGTTCTCCCGGTGCGAGGAGCAGATGAAGGGGTTCTCCTCCGCCTCGTCCGGCCGGTAGTAGGGGTGCAGGAAGGTCAGGTTGTACGTCCTGGAGCGGGGAAAGAAGGAAAAGGATGAGGAGAAAATGGTTCATCCCTTGTTTTAGCAGCAGGAAAAGGTGCTGGTTGCTGTCGCTTCGCCCTCCAGGAAGTTCCAGTCAAAATTCCAGCCCCTAAAACCACCTGCAAATCCTTTTATACCCTGTACGGCCCCAGCGATCTCCCAGTAATGATCAGCCTGAGTTTCCCCAAGCAAACAAAGCAGTTAAAAAGCATGAAATGAGAGGGGATAGAGAGAAAATCCCAGCGGATCAGGTTCTTCCCAAAAATCCGGGGAGCTTTTGGGTTCTCTGGAAGGATTTGAAGATAACTCTTCTGATCCAGAGGGACTTCCCAATAAATTTGCCCCTCAGGATGTCTCTTACAAGGAGAGACCCGGCCAGAGGCCACCTCCCATTCCCTCTGTGCTTCCATAAAAAAAGGAAGAGCCCACACTGATGGGAACCACGCACTTCCCGCAGATCCGACTGGATCAGCTTGGGTGAAGCTGATGGCTCTGTCATAGCCTGGATCAGGAAACGCTGGAACTGCAGCACGGCAGGAGCTGCTTCTGCCCGAGCTGTGTCCCAGATCTGGCACTTTCTGGGCCGTGAGCTCAGCTGGTGAGAGCCTGCAGTGCTGAGAGGCTGCACTACCCCAGAGCCAACTTTATCCACTGTTTTCTGAGCTCCAAGGATCCCCGATGCTCCATAATCACCCGGAGATAAGGGAGAGGCAACGCACGCATTATCAGAGATGTGGGCAGAAGATAACCAGGTAATTCTTCCAGCCAGGACAGCTCTATTTTTATGTCTCCCTCAATGTCCCTATCCAGTGAAGAGATTTGGCTTTAACAAGTGTTATTCCATGCAATTGCTTGGAATCGCTGCCCAAAACCCTTGAGCCAAGCGGGAGCTGAAGGAGAGAACAATTTCTGCAGAGCAGAGCTGAGGGGAAATCAGCCCTGGACAATTTCCCTGGGGAATTTGGTTCTCTTCCATCATCCAATTCCCTGAGATGGGCGTGGAGGGTTCGTCAGCTCCAGGAATGGCAGAGGAAAGAGGAGCACATCCCGGGAATCGGGCATTGTCAGCTGGGAATTATTTGTGTTCAGCAGCTCCTCCCCTCGCCTTGCACGTCCCGCACCTCCAGCCACAACTGTAGCATCACCTGCCCTGTTTCTGGGCCTTGGATCCAAGAAAAACCTCCTGGAAGACGTTTTTCCTCCCAGACTGCCTGCAAGCCTTTTCCTTGCCCTCCCACCAGCTGGCTTCCCTGGGAGGAAATTTCCATATAAAACAGGCTGGAGAACAGGCCAGGAGCTGCAGCAGCAACATCAGACACCAACCAGCAGTGGCACGCAGAGCTGGGGGACGCAGAGGATTGAAATGCACCAAGGTGCAGGAAAACTTGGGAAGAGCTGGAGAATTTGGGAAAAGAAACAAGCAGCAGAGAGGAGACACCTGAGAGGTGACTTTAACTCCCAAAAGGCAAACTACAGGATCAACCCCCATCCCTCTGGAATGGTCCTGAGGAGCCACACACAGTTGGAGAGGCTCTGTGCATCGCAGGAGTCACCATGCAGGGAGTTTGGGGATGAAGAACAGCTCCCTGAGGACACAGAGCCCCGGGCTGGGATCTAAGGAGCTGCACAGAGAAGATCTGGGCAGGAACCATCTGGAGAAGCAGCAGAACGACGCGGTTTGGAGGCTGTGGGAGGAAAATCCAAGCAGGAAAACAAAGCCCAGCTCGGCTGGGAGGGGTGGGTGAAGCTGGGTCGGTTCTGCTGCGGCCTGACGGATTTGATCCTCCCTTTCCTCGCTTTTGCAGCTGTCCCAAAATCACTTCCAAATTAAACTTGCCCCTGTGACAGAATCAGTCACTTGGGGGGCAGTTTCTGCCCAACTTTTCCCTCTTCCCCGTCTGTCAGGAGCCTCCATCCCACTGGGAAGGAGCCAATCCCGTGGGACGCTCCAGCACCACCCAGTGAGAGGGGAAGGGACCCAAACTGGCAGCAAACACTGCAATTTTCCGGCCTTTTCTTAAAACTTTCCCACCCCACTTTTTTTTTCTGGCAAAGCCAAAGAGGGGAAAGAAGGAAGGAGAGCAAGGACGAGAAACAAAAATGCGGCAGAATGAGGGAATCCCCAACATCCCCCCAAAAAATGGGTGAGTTCTGCCAGGACCATCCACCTCCAAGTCTTCCTGACTCCCTTGCCAACAGGTAGAGGCAAATCACTCATTAATGCTAATGAACCCACTAATTAGGAGAGCTCTGGGGGAAAGACAGGAGCAGCCAAGCCCCAGGATGGATCTGTTATCCCATGAGAGAGGATTAACACCCCTTTCCCAGCATTTTCCAGCCCTGCTCCCCGCACAGCCTCTGGATTTCTCTTTCTCTGTCCCTGGGACAACAGAGGGGCAGGAAAATCCATTTTTCTCCCAATCATAATAGGTCATCCTCTGCTCCATCCTCCCCCAGGGGCAGCTTTCCCACCTTGTCCATCCCAGGCACACATCCCAACCACCGGAGCACCGCGGAGCACAATCCTGCCCTGGCTCTGGGGAGCAGAGGGGGACAGGGAAAAGGTGGCAGAGGGGGACAGGGAAGAGGTGGCAGGAACTCAGCACTCAGCAGGATGAATTCCCTGCTCTCCCAGGAAATCCTGCCGAGCAATGCCAGGAGGAGCAATTAAACATATTCCCGACAAATTCCGAGCTGCCGGAGCCTCCTCCCAGCCGGCGTCAGCCGCAGAGCCAAAGGCAGAACAACCCCGAGCAGCTCCCGAGTTAACCCAGACTGAAAATTCACGCTGGAAGTGTCCTGAGGCAGCAGAGAAACACAAAGCACCTCACAGCTCCCTCCCCTCCCCTCCTTCCGAGCCGCTGAGTTCCTTGAAAGGCTCCCGGACTGGAAAATGCTGCTCTGCATCCCAGCGCACACAGAGCAGCCCCAGGAGGAGAGCCCAGACAGGCTGGGGCTGACCCAGTTCCTTGATTTCCACGGGAAGCAGCTCAGGAGGGTGGGAGACAAATATCCCAGAGAAGTCACCCAGGAGCTGCTGGTTCCGCTCATCCTTCCCACCCGGGCACACTGAGCCTTCCTCCTTCCCACCAAAAATCCTTGGGGAATTCCCCCTCCAGCTCCCACTGCCAGGATCTGCTGCCATGGGAGCAGTGGGATCATCCTGGCACTGCCAGGGAAGCACAGTCCATCCCAGGGAGCATCCCAGGTTTTGAAGGATCACTTTGGGCGGGGAGGGAGAGATTCTGCCATGTCCCAGCGAGCAGAGACCCAGTTCCAACGCACTCCTGCAACAACCCAGCCACTCCTTCTGAATCCCGACAAAAAATCCTTAAATAACCTCATTCCAGCCCTGTAACAGCGCAGCTCTGAAAGGCAGGGAGAAAGAAAAAGCAGATATTCCCAGTGCACCTCCAAAAAGTCCCCAAATTTCTGTCACAATGAGGGAAACTTAAAAATAGTTGCTTTACTCGGAGCTGCCGACTTTCGAGGGGGATTGAAAGGGAAAGGTTTCCATGGGAAAGAAGAATGACGGCAAAAATCAAAGTCAGCCCTTCCGTCTGATGCCTCTGGAAAAGCTGCAGGCCCAGGAAGCTGCAGGGCAGGACCTAGCAGGGCAAAGCTGGGTTTGAAGCAGCTTTTTGTGATTCGCTTACACCTCTTTGGATCCAGAAAATTTGGGGTTAGGACCCTCCCTTGCCTTTCTGGCCCCTGGATTTTGCCCGGACTCAGTTCTGGTTTCAGCTGGGAGGGTTTGGCAGCAGTGCCAAGGGGAGACCCTCCAGTAATTCAGGTTTTCCCTCTCGATGGGGCTCTAGAGGAAATCAGAGCCAGGAGCTTGTGCTCAGCCCCAGCCTGGCTGTTCATTCACGCTCCAGCCCCTCCTAAAGGGCTGGGAAACCTCTGTGCCCAGAGAAATTGTGGATTTCCCATCCCTGGAAGTGTTCAAGGCCAGGCTGGAGCAGCCTGGGATAGGGGAAGGTGTCCCTGCCCATGGCAGGGGGTTGGAATGAGAATCTTTAGGGTCTCTTCCAACCCTACCCCCTCCAGGATTCCATGCGCTGTCCAACAGCAGGAAGGTGGAACCCTGAAGGGCTTTCCAGGTCCTTCCATGCCTTTCTTCCCTTTTCGGTTTGCTGCTGGGGTGTTAATGACCGCTGCAGGGCCGGACCACGTCCTGACACCTGGACTGAGAGAGTGAGTCGGCAGCAACAAAAAACCACGGGAATAGTTCCATCTGGATTCCCCCAAACTTCCACCCCGAGCTCCCACACACCTGGGATAACTGGAAATGGATTGGATCGCCGCTGGATTTCTCAGGTCTAAAATGAACGCAGACCAAGAGCCCGGCCCAGCAACACCACTCGGGGTGAAGGCACCAGAGCACCCATTTCTCCCGCTGACACTGAGATGGAAGCTGGAATATTCCTGCCCCGTGGGCACCCAGCAGCCTCCTTTCCCCAAATCCCTCTGGAACGCTGTAGCTTCGATCACAAAAAGCCACAGTTCTTGGGCAGGACCCCCCAAATTCACCTCTCCCAGCCACGGTGGGGGGAGACCAGGATCCATCCCAGAGGGAAAGAGAAGATCCCGGACAAACCCCTTCAAACACGGCTCACCACAAAACCTTCCCGTGCCTTCCCTGACAAGGAGCAAGGCCCGATAAGAAAATCCTGCGAGGCCTTTGATGCTGCTAATGGCCATTACATAACTGCTGCTTAATGTCTGTGCTCAGCAAACGCCTCCCCTGTGGTTCATCCTAAAAGCTCCGCTTTGCAGAAAATCACCGAGCGTTTAAAAACCCGACTCAAAGAGACCGAGAGGGGCTCGCTGGAGTTAATTACAGCAACGGGGCCACCCAAGCAGGGCTGGGACGCCACGATTTGGGCTTGGGAATGGCGGCTCAGGCGTCACTCTGAGCATGGGGGGTTTTGGTGAGCGGCAAATTCCTGCTGGGGGTGGCAGGAGAGGGTCTGGAGCATTGGGATGTGGGGGTGGAGTCACACCTGTGGCAGAGTCATCGATTTTCCACTCTGCTGGGATGAAGAAATGCCGCCAGAGCTGGTCCAGAGGACAGGGAAAGGCTCAGGGAGCCGGAAGGCCTGGGAGTGAGCAGTGAGAGGCAGGAGCAGGACCTGGGGGATGATCCGTGCCTGTCTCGCAGACAATCCGAGTGCAGACAGCAGATGATTACCCAGGGGTGGAATTATAGGCTCCATCTCCTCTCCCGGAGTTAGAGCTGCCCTGAGAGCTGGGCTGGGGCATTTCCTCACCTCTGAGCCGCTGACAGCTCTGACAAGAGCCTTTGGAAGGATTTTCCCAGGGAATTTCCCTTTTCCGTGCTGGCTGCACTAGGTTTTCATCCCGGTGCTGTGCTGGGGGTGCTCAGGTGTGTCCTCACCCCGGGGAAGGGGCAGGGGCACAACAGCCCCAGCTCAAGGGATGCCCAAAACCTGGGACAAGCCAGGAGCCATCCCAGCTCCAGCAGCATCTCCACAATCCCACTCAGAACCCAGCAGGAAGAGCCCAGGGCTGGCAGCAGGCTCCAAAGGATCAGCCAGGTCCAGGACTCATCCAGGGAGCTCAGGCAGGAGCCAAAGGCACCTGGAACAAAGATGAGCACCAGAATCCCTACTAAAAATCCTTAAATAACCTCATTCTGAGACTAAGAGCCTGGGCTGGGCTTAAATCGAGCTGCTGGGCCTTGGGCAGGGCTGGGGGTCTCAGGCGAGGCTCAGCAGGGCAGTGAGGGTTTATTACCAGGGGGCTGCTCCACACAGCTGCCCGGCCTGGAAGAGCCCGAGTGAAAATTGGCCTCATTAAGGTTGGGCTTGATGATCCTGGAGGTGTTTCCCAGCCCTAAGGATCCCGTGGCTCCAAGTGCTGCCCGTTCCCGACGCCTGCCCCACGCTGGGAGCTGTGTCCGAATGATTTGAATGCGTTTCACATCCAGCTTCTTATCATCAAACCCCGACAAGGATTTATCTCTGAGTTTCAGCAGCAGCTCCAGCTCGCCAAGCCCCTGCCAGTGTGCTCAGTGACCCGAACTGTTTGGAGAACTGGGAGTTTGTTCTGAATCCTCCAATTCCCAGAGTCAGGGATCTCAGGCAGAGCTGATCCAACCCACTCCCATCCTTGTCCTTCAGGCGCAGCAGGAAAACACGGAAGAGCCACTCAAACCCTCAGGAAGTCGCTGACAAATGGGATTTTTTCCGACAAAAAGTTCCCAGCTCGACCCAGAGCCCTGCTGAGGGCTGGGATTTTTCCAGCAGGGGCCAGAAAGGAAGAAAAAGACGGAGAATTTTCCCTTTTGCTGTACTTACATGGCAAAATTCCTGTCTAGGAAGCACCTGTTCCTCAGCAGCCCCGCCCAGAGCTGGACCCCGACAATCCCGAAGATGAAGAAGACGAAGAAGCACAGGAGGAGGACGTTGCCTAACATAGGCAGAGTGTCCAGCAGCAGGGTCACCAGGATCCTCATACCTGTGGGAGAAGGGAAAACCGGGTTAGGATGGGAGGATCCACCATTCCCACCTTGGATGCGCAGAAAAATTGGGATGTTGATGTTTTCCCCCAAAGCCCGAGGCTGAAAAGGGAGGGGAAGATGCCAAAGGCTTGGCAGGAAATGGGAACAAACAGCAGTCTCCAGAGGGTGGATCCAAGAGTGGGGTTTCCCGGTGTTTTCCGGAGCACTCGAGGACATAGGAACTGCGAGGCAATTTTTCCTGGAGAAACATTCCCGGGAATCATCAGGCTCCGGAGGAATTGTTTCAGTACGGATCTGTAAACACAGCAAACTCCTCTCACGGATCACACAAATCGTTCCCCTATAAAACCACGGAGCCTGGGGTGGGGTGAGCGCTGGGCCTCCACCACAGAGAATTCCTCTTCCATGCAGAACTCCTCTCCTTGCTGGACACAGGGAAGTTCTGGAAAGCTGGGAGAGCAGGGAAATTCTGACTGTGAGGGTGGAAAGCAGGATGTAAATGTTTCTCCCTCCAAGGAAAGCTCTGCTCCCTTTCCGTCCTTGTGCAGAGGCTGTGGGAGACCTTCCCACCGACCCCACACCTCTCCGTGAACCCTGGGCTCCCCCAGCGCCAGGGAAATGCTGACTTCCATGCCAGATATTCCTTCTCAAACCTTCCAGCTTGAGGAATGAGAGCCTGGCAGAGCCTCAGCTAAGCCTGGCATTCCCAGCGCCTTCCTGGGAGAGACTGGGAAAGGAGGCAGGGATGGGGCTGGGACTGCGGGCTGCCCCTCGCACGCCTCAGGGCACCTCCAAAGTTGAGGATAAAACGGGAATAATGACTTGGGAGCTCAGCAGAGGTTAAATGAACCTCTGTGACAGGGACAAACCATTATTCCAGCAGTAGAAAAACGGAAGAAACAGAAGTTCTTCCAGAAAACGGAAGAACTGAGGGAAAGAGGGAAGCGACAAAGGCAAATCCTTTATTATAGGAGGGAATAAAGCCAAATCCAAGCCTTGGGATCCACAGGGATCAAGTTCATGGCACGGTGGGAATTGTGGCAGCTGGCAAGGAGACCCCCGCTGGCTTTGGAGGGATTTATCCCACTAAAATCCTCCTCTGCAAACCCCTTTTCCTGCCTGCCCGCGGGGAGCCTTCTCTCCTTGCATATTCGCGGGACACGCTCTCCATGAGCCATCCCGTCGGATCCGGGCGCTCCCTGTTCCCTCAGCAGATTCCGCTGGCTTCTCCCAGGCTGTGCCTGACGCCTCTCCTGCAATTCCATGGTGCTGAGCCTGGAACCTGCAGCCCCCAGGGATGGGCGCCGGGAGCACCAGGGTCTCCAGGAGAGCGGTGTCCGTCCATCCCGGCATTCCCACCCGTCCATGCCGGCGTTCCCAGGCACTGCTGGCAGGAGCTGCGATCCCCTCACGCCGCTCCTCGTGTGGATTTGCCAGCGGAAATCCAAGGCGGCCAAATCCCAGGGAGCCAAGCGGGGCCGGAGCTGCCGCCACCCTGTCAGGCGGCACGGGGGGGATCCGCCAGCCCCGGCCAGGAATTCCCAGCTAAATAATAATTAGGGATGAGTAACGACCTCTGCATCCAGAGCCTTCCGAGGTCTCCGTGCCCAGCTGGGCCTTGGCTCCGGCGCAATTCCGGCTGCTGGCGCCGTATCCCCTCCGGAGGAGAGCCAGCCTGTGCCAGTGCCGCCCTGAGGGCAGGGACGGAGCGAATCCCACCCTCCGGAGCCGCAGGGCTGGAGGCAAAGGCGGGGTTCAATTCCTGGTGTTTATTCCCAATTCGTCCCGTCACACAATCACGGAATACCCCGAGTGGGAAGGGACGCACCAGGATCAGCAAATCCAGCTCCTGGCCCTGCCCAGGAGCAATCCCACATTTTCCTTGCAAATCCATTTTTGGGAAAGGAAAACTCACTCAATCCCCACTGGGAAGACGATGCTGGGATTTTCTCCCGGTTTTTCCTCCCCCCTCTCACTGATATCCTCCCTCTTTTTTCCAAAAATGGGTAAAATTTCTCTGCCCGTGCCAGACAGTTTTTTTTTTTCTGCTCAGCTCCTTTTGGAATTTGGGGTTGTTTAGTGGCACCATCCCGGAGATTGAATCCAGCTGTTCTCCACGCACTCCATGGAATGTCGAGTGTGCCATGGGGAAAGAGCAGCACTGAGGCTGAAACAAGGAGCGGGACTTTCATTCCCATTCCATGGGATGGGATGCCTGGTTTAAACCACACAGCAGAAAAATAAAAATGAAAATAAAAATAAAAATAAAAATAAGGAAGTGAAATGGATTAAAAAAAAAAACCACAACCCAGGGGCCACTGCTGAAAAAAAAAAATCTGTGACTCCAGCCCCTGCCAAGTGTATGAATTGCAGGAATTCTGTTTTTCCAGTTGTTTGGAAGGAATAATTTCCAATAGAAATGATGTTTTTATTGGCTGGAGTTCTTCTTTCTTCTCCCAACAAACTGCACCAAGATGAAATAATCTCAGGGCTGAATTTATTGTGCCTGGAAGCAACGAGCTGATAGCGCTGGCTGGATCCCAGGAAGAGCCCAGGAATCCCAGGGATAAATCTCCAGGCTGGTTCTCCCTGTTTCCCTGGATTTAACGCCAGGTTCATCTCTTCTGATCCAGCTGGAAATTTGATCTGCTCCAGATCCTTGTGGAAAATCCCATTCCCAAGTCCCAGAGCTGGGAACGGCATGGATGGTGCTGCCCTGTTGCCACTGCTGGAATTCCAAGGAAATCCCTTGGATGAGCCGTGCCATCCCCATGGATGAAAGGCTGAAAATGTAACCAGAAAAATCCAGGGATGTCGCCATCCCTTCTCCACAGGCTCTGGAATGTATCAGTCTGGAACAGCAAAATTCCCAAAGTTCCAAGTGGATGGGGTTGGTGTCTCCCAAACAAGTGGAGGCTGGGATGATCTTCCCTCCAGGAATGGGGATATTTCTGGGAATAATTTCTAGGAATCCTAATCCTGCCGCTTGCTCAGGGCTCTGGTGGTGGTGTCAGCCCAGCCCAGCTGCTCCTCAGGCACCTCCACTCCAAACACGGATTGAGCTCGCTGGATTCCATCCCAGGGAACATTAACCAAAAACTGGGATATTTTCTATCACCTGTCTGTTGGAAAAATGTGAAAATCCCATGGGAAGTGCAGCAAAAACAGCTTGGAAGGCTCATTCCGTGTGAGAGCTAAGAGAGACAAACACAAGAGCAAAATCCCACCTAAAGCTGGAGTTGTTTGCATCCCTGGAGCTCGGTGTAAATCCTTAAATTCCCCTGGCTGCTGCCCTCAGCCCAGCTGAATCCCAGCTTGAGATTCCCACTATTCCATGGGAGTGCTGTGAGGGGTTTTGTGAATTCGAAGGAGTTCAGAGGGAGCCTGATTCTTGTCCCGGCCTGGAGGGCCTGGTCCTTCTGCTCCACCCCATCCCGGTGAGGCCCCGGAGCCCCAAATCCCAGAGGGAAACTTCCCTGGAGCCCCAAATCCCAGAGGGAAACTCCGTGTTGTGCTTTCCAAAACCCTGGCAACAAAACCTCGTTAGGAAAACAAAGCTCCAAAGGGTTCCGTGGCCCCTTCCAGCCTCGCTTCTTTGCGGTCTTGTTTTTCACTAAGGAGTTCACTGTGGAATTCACTGGTTTTATTCCTTGTTTTCCAGAAAAATCCTGTGGAATTGGAGTTCAGAGAGAAACTCCCGAGGCTGCTGGGTGTAAATATCCATCTGTTCCCTCACATTTTCCTCGGAGGGCCTGGAATCAAACTCCTTCTGGGGGAGGTTGTTTGGCTGTCCCTGGATGTGCTAACAGTGAATCCAGGCAGGATGTGTGGCTGGATCACTGCAAGTGCTTTCCAAAGGAGCAGGAAAAATCCCTTTTTTTTCCCCTGCAAGGATCCCTATGATTTCCATACAATGCTGCTGCATTTTAACAGGAGTGGATTTGGGTTAAAAATGGCCGGAATTGCTGTGGAATGAGCACCTTGCACAGGATGGCTCAGCAGCTGGCAGATTCCAGCAGGGAATTATTCCAACGGGGTGCCTCGGCTTTCAAATTGGATTTCGAAGCCAAGCAGCTGAAGCCACTTGAAAATGGATTTAGGAGCCACTTGAACTTTCCATTGAGGATGATCCCAATTTTGTTCCACATGGAGCAAACCCTCCATGGGGTTTTAGCAGCAAGGGAGGCTCCTGAGCTGCTAATCCCGAACATAAAGTCATGGGAAGACCTTAAATCGCTGAGGAGGGAAAAGCAACCCAGCGGGGCAAGAAGTTCCTTCTTGGAAGTGACCTTTTCCCTTTCATTGGAGGAACATTGTTTACTTTACACCACGAGCAGAGTTGTTTTCCTTAGAAAAGCCACAAAAACATTGGAAAACAGCCCCGGGGGTCAATTCCCTGCTCCCTTGGCCTGCCCTAACACCAAATAGGATAATGACGAGCTCTAACTTGCCATTAAAAATTAAAACAAATTAATTTCCTCTCAGTAGCAGGGGAGCAGATTCCACAAAGCAGAGAGCCAGGCGGAGTGGGGTTACTCCCAAGGTTTCCCAGTTTTCCCAGACCGAGCCGTGCCCAGGATGGTGCCACTTACTTGGGACCCTGTTGATGGCCCGCAGGGGCCGCAGGACGCGGACGGTGCGGATGGCGGAAAGGCTCACGTTGTGTCCATCCAGGGAATATTCCATCATCCTGCAGGGAAAACAGGAAAGGAGTCAGGATGGGGATGCTCAGGCTTGGCGTGGAATTGGGGTCAGGAGAAGCTTTGCTGCCTGCAAGCCCAGGGGCGCAAATCCACCCATTCTGTGTTTCCAGCTCCTCCTGTGGATGAAATTCCATGTGCCTGGAAGTGTCCAAGGCCAGGCTGGACAGGGTTAGGAGCAACCTGGGATAGAGAAGGTGTCCCTGCCCATGGCAGGGGTGGAATGGGATGAGCTTTAAGGTCCCTTCCAACCTTTACTGCTGGCATAGGGAACACTTTGGAAAGCAGGATTTTCCTCCCAGGATGTGAAGGAGCCTCCAAGGAAGCTGGAGAGGGAATCTTCAGTGGGAATTGTGGGGATGGGACAGGGGGAATGGGTTCACACTGGAAGAGGGGAAATTTAGATTGGATATTTGGAAGGAATTCTTCCCTGTGAGAGTGGAGAGGCCCTGGCACAAATTCCAAGAGAAGCTGTGGCTGCCCCATCCCTGGAAGTGTCCAAGGCCAGGTTGGACAAGGCTTGGAGCAACTTGGGATAGTGGGAGGTGTCCCTGCCCATAAGATGATCTTTAAGGTCCCTTCCAACCCAACCCATTCCATGATTCCATGAATTTGCAGGACAAGGAGCTACACCCCAGCTTTTCTCTCCCACCATGACCAAACCTGAATCTCCAATCCAACAAACAACGCACAAATATTTAAATTCCATTTGACTATTCAGAATAAAGAACATTTCCTTCTCCATTCTTCCTCCCCATTCCCCCTAAACATTTCTGGGAAGGACCTGGAGTCAGTTTTCCTGCTCTTTTCCATCCATGGGTGGCAGACGTGTGCAGAGTTGTTGTTTTAATGGGGTTGCAGCCACTTAGCCTGGCTGGAATTGCAATTTATGGCTTTCACTCCAGGGGAACACTTGGAAATACATCCCAAATCCCTCCTGTTCCAAGAACACAACAGCATCCAAAGCATCCCTGCGAGGGAGCTGTTGGATCCCATGGAAAAAGAGGTTTTGTTTTGGGTTTCCAAAGAAACAAACAGATTTGGAAGGCCAGAGGCAAATCCCAGCCGAGCCGCTGTACCCAGGCACTTGGGAAGGGTCAGTGGGAAGGGATTTCCAGTGGGATCTGCAGCCAGGATGGAGCAAAGTCCATCAAAAATCCACAGCCAAAAGGGCTGAAGGAACAGCAGGATGGATTTGGGCCATCAGCAGAGGGAATTTTGGGATCCTGCCAGCCTTGCTCCCATTCCTCCCTGCCCACGTGTCCCGCTGCCGGAGCCTTCCTCTCCTGCTGGAAGCTTTGCCCGGCTCTCCACGGTTTAATTTGGAATATCTGGCTGTCCTGGTGTTTTCTGCTCTGCTGGCCG
This sequence comes from Dryoscopus gambensis, assembly GCA_013389985.1. Lineage (NCBI taxonomy): Eukaryota > Metazoa > Chordata > Aves > Passeriformes > Malaconotidae > Dryoscopus > Dryoscopus gambensis. The sequence continues at coordinate 459,204 of WEIT01026550.1, forward strand.
TGTCCTGGAGCTGTTTGGGGTCACCTCTGGCATCACACTGAGGTGACTTCGCCCCGTTACCCTCAATTTGCCATGCAGGGATCCTGATGATTTGGAGCTTTTTAGTGATCAACTTCCAAAGATTTTTCTTTTCCTGGAGCAATGAGTGAGTCTTTATAAATCAAGAGCTTTTTTCCAGAGGAACTGAGCCAAAAATGAGGAACAGGAGCTGCTGAGGACATGGCTGCATGGTGAAAGTGGTGGTGGGGCTGGGTTGATCCGTTCCAACCTTAATAATTCCATGATTCCAAGGGCTTTAAACCCCAGCATGGCACAAAGCCAGGGTTTCCATCTGCCATGTGCTTGGGAAGCTGGAGCAGAGCACTGGGAAGCCTCAGGAAGGACCACACAGCAGGAAAACCTTGGAAACATCTGTTCCTACCTGCAGGGAGGGGCCTGGAGCCAGCTCCAGGTGTTGGCTCCAAATTCCTTGCGGGAATTGCCCAAGTGCGGTTTAAAGTCCCCAAAGTGGCAGTGCCAGGCCCGGCTCCGTTCCCTGGTGTGGGCCCAGCTCAGCACAGCCCAGATTTATCCAGAGGCCAAGGGAGGGAATTTGAGTGTAACTGATCCCGGTGGGGAACTCCTCATGGAGTGGAAAAGGAGCAGGGAATGCTCCAGAGGGAGCTGGGTTTGTCCTCCAGGGAGCACATCCATAATTAGCAAATTAAAGGGACAACTCCCAGGGCCTCACTTTCACTTGGCCCTCAAGGCGGAGCTAATAAAAGATGGATAATCCAGGATCTGGCCTGTTACTTTGGATTTCCAGGATACTCCATTTAGGATTTGAAAGGAAGACTCAGGAGGATCCACACTGCCCACCAAAGCCTTGATGGATCCCAGACTGGACTTGCTCCAAGCAGTGAAATTATTGGAAACCTCCATGGAAAAGCCAAAGATTTCTTTGCAAGGCCAAGCCTGGGATCCTGTCCTCAAATCCCACCTGTAAATCCAGAATCCCTTGGGAATGCCTCACAGAAACCCGCTGGAGCTGGGAATTTCGGATGAACACTCGGTAGGTGATTCCCTGCCCTGAAAAGCAAGAGGCACAAAGCTTTGGGATGTCTTGTGCCATCAACGGCTTCCGAACCTTCAGCTGTCAAATCCAAAGCATATCCTGGGAGCCTGGAATGTCTCCAGGGACTGGATGCACAAATGGGGGGTCCTGTCCTCACATCCCACCTGTAAATCCTGAACCCCTTGGAAATGCCCCACAGAAACTCGCTGGAGCTGGGAATTTCGGATGGATTGGCACTCAGTAGGTGATTCCCTGCCCTGAAAAGCAAGAGGCACAAGGCTTTGGGATGTCTTGTGCCATCAACAGCTTCCAAACCTTCAGCTGTCAAATCCAAGGCATATCCTGGGGGCCTGGAATGTCTCCAGGGACTGGATGCACCAGGAACGTCTCGATTCCAGCTCTCCTGAACACCATCCCTGGCGCTGGGGAAACGCTTTCAACTCGGCTGCCGGGCAGACGGAGAGGCCATGAGTTCTGCCGGGCTTGAAATTTTCCAGGGAACATTTCTCAGGCGAGGAAAACATGAAAGGACTCTGGGAGCTGGGAGGAACTTCAGACATGATCCGTGCTGGAGGCAGGAGCTGTGTTTATTTTGTAGTTTCCCTGCTCCCTTTGGAGCTGCTGCTGAGGCAAAGCAGCTCCTCTGAGGAGGCAGAACAGGACAAACAAAGCGCTGCCGATCACTTGTTTCCCTTCTTATCCCAAAAAACCTCGGAATAACTTCAGCACATCCATCCCCTCGCTGGAAAAAGCAGCTTTGTTGTTCCACTGGTGAGTTCCCTGCTAAAAACAGCTCCACGTTTAGGAGCGCTGGATTGAAGGGTGGTGGCTTCTCCTCCTCCACGGTTGCTCCCAGCCCCAGCTTTTCTTTGGGAAATCATATCCCAGGTACAGCTCAAACTCACCAAAACCAGCTGGAGACAGCCCCGGAGCAGCCAGGGAAGGGGTTTTTCTTCTTCTGTTCTCCAGCCTGAGTAATGCCACACCTGCAGCAGGGTCTCCTGCTGTTTTCATCCTCCTCAACGGGCTGGGAGAGCTGGAAGGTGGGGAAAAACCTTGGAAAACTCCCAAATGGCCTCAGCAGCCACTTTCCCCCTCATTCCAACAGCAAAATTCCTGCTCCAAAGCTGCCCCTGAGGGTGAGCAGAGGGCCCTGCCCTTCTGCTTCCATGGGGTCCCCCAGTCCTGGGTTTGGGGGATCTCTGAGGAGCTGGGGGTTTTCTGCTCACCCCTCAGGAGGGCTCATCCCGCATATCCAGTGTGGAAAAACACCCTCAGCACGTTGGTTATGGATGGCAGATCCTGATCCTGAGTTTTGCCTGCTCTTCCCCTACCACTCCTCCTTTAAACACTGCAGCAGCTTTATAGGAAAACATAATTAAGGAAAAAATAATTAATAATAAGGGAGTTTTTTTTGCCATCCCTGATGTTCCTTCCCGGGCTGGAACTGCACCCGAGTTGCGAGGAAGCTCCGCTCAGGAGAGCTCATGTTTTATTCAGAGCACTAAAACCATCCCTAATTGCATTCCAGACAAATAACACGGAGCACAACGAAACCCCATTAAGTGCAGGGAAGATGGCACGGCACTAATGGAAGGGGAAAAATGCCCCAACATATTCCGAGGATGTTTTAATTAACCCCAGGTTGGTCATTAGGAACGCAGGAATTCAGAAGTCAGGCAGTAATTAAAGCTTTCCGTCCCTTCCCGGGACGTACGGAGCAGGTAGGAGAGCCTGGGGTTTCCAAAGCTGTTTATTTATTGGGGGGAAAAAAAAAAGAGTCTGAGCTTTGCCAAGGTTTTACTCCACTCCGTTATTCCCCGTGGGGGTGAGGGAAGTGGTGTCAGGAGCAACGGGATCTTCCTTGGAGCTGTTTATTAACACATCCTGCACAAGCCAGCAGCTGGGGGAGAGGGAATTAAGTTGTAATTCCAGCAGGAATTTAAGAAAAACCAGGAGGAGTTTACAGGAGGCTTGCACTTTGAGTTAACTCCTGACCAGCTTTTCCCACTGGGATTTCAACCTTCTTAGTGGGATTTTTGGGCTGCGTTCTCCTCGTTTGCCCCATTGCTGCCTCGCCCCGATGGTGGCACGGGGCAGGAATGGGACTGAGCTGCTCTGGGGGTTTTTTTTTGGAGACAGCAGCACTGGGACACTCTGGATCAGCTCAGGATGTGTTGATCTCCACGGAGATCAAAGGATTGCTACAAAAACCCCACAGCTCTGCCCAATATTCACAAGCCACCCCAAACCCAGCGGGGTTTTGGGGTGGGGATTAAAAATCAGAGATTCTGCCTCCCAAGGCATTCTGAAAACCAGGACAGGGCATGGATGTGGCTCCCCGGGATTTTCCCGCTCTCAGGATAAAGGGATGAGGTGGTGACTGACCCTGCCATGACGATGAAGAAGTCCAGGCGATTCCAGGTGTCTCCGAGGTAACACTTCTGCCCGAAGATGCCCAGGGCCACCATCTTGATGACCATTTCCACGGCAAAGAAGGCGAAGATGAAGTCGTCAAATGCCTGGAGAGCGGGAAAAGAGGATTTCAGTCAGTCCCACTGTGCTCGGGGAGAGGGAGGGAGAGATCCGAGCGCTCCCAATGGGGACGTTCCGTGTTCCCTTCACCAAAGTGCCACCTACCAACCCCAAAATCAAAGCTGCAGGATGCTGGCAGCCCCAGCACAGCTCCTGGCTCATTCCAGGGCTTGGGAAGTGCCCTCAGCTTCTGCTCATCCATTAAGGCACAAGGATATCACAGGGCTCCCACTCTCTGGAGCCGGGCTGGGAGAGCTGGGGGTGTTCACCTGGAGAAGAGGAGGCTCCAGGGAAACCTCAGAGCCCCTTCCAAGGCCTAAAGGGGATCCAGGAGAGCTGGAGAGGGATTTGTCTATATGAACCAACTTTCCCTTAAGAAACTCCATTGGAATTTTGCTCCATAATTTCAGTTCATTTAATTACTGGCACCCAAACGCCTCCATAACGACCTTCAGGCTTTTCCACCTCATGTTCTGGCCTCCAATCCCTCCTGAAAGCTGTGACAGAGGAGGAATAATGGGGATTTTCCAGCCCTTTCCTGCCTAAAACCTGTCAGGAAGTGTCCAAGGCCAGGTTGGATGGGGTTTGGAGCAACTTGGGATATGGAGGGCATGGATAGGGACGGAACTGGATGAGCTTTAAGGTCCCTTCCAACCAGTTTGGGATTCCATGGAGGATCCCAGTGGCCTTCCTGTATGGCTGGAACACCCCGAGGAGAGGAAAGCAGCAGCTCCGTGTGGGATCCAAAGGAGCCGAGCTTGTCCCACTGGCACGTCAGTGATCTGGGGTCAATGTCACGCGCTGGGAATGAGGGGAGTCATTCCCAGCCTGCAGAATGTGCGGGAAGCCAAGGAGCTGCCCACACAGCAGATGCCCGGGATGTGCTTCCAAAGCTGCTCCGGCGGGCAGATGGCAGCGAGGGGATGCCAGGAGGCAGCAGGGAGGGGCGAGGGACAGGCCCGATGTCCCCTGAGCTCGGGGTGGCCAATGGGGCTGGGGGCTCTGGACGGGGGAGAATTCCCGAATCCACTTCTCCTGGCACATGGAGGACAGCAGGAATGGGCTCATCCCATGTTTTTTGCTCATGGAGAAGGGAACGGAGCGGCAAAGGCAGTCCCTGGTGCCACACTGCATGGAGCAATCCCAGCAGGAGCTGGCTGGGATGGAACCAACTGAGGCGGAGGGAGAGATTCCCCCTCGTGGCGCTGGCCATGGAATCGTGGAATGGTTTGGGTTGGGAAGGACCGTAAAGCTCATCCAGTGCCACCCGTGTCACGGGCAGGGACACCTTCCACAGACCAGGGTGCTCCAAGCCCCGTCCAGCCTGGCCTGGGACACTTCCAGGGATGGGAGTCCGTGAGTTTTGTGGTGTCCAAGGAATCCAGTGGGATCTGGCCTCCCACTTCTGAGCCCCGCTGCCCTTGTTAAGGATGGAGAGAAAGGATCTTGTTGGACAGGCCCAAATCAGCCATTAGGCCTCACCCAAAGCAGAGCCCACCCACGCCCCGGCCTACTGGAAAGCCCATCCCTGTGGGAAAGCTTTTCCCCATGGAAAAGGAACACGGTCGGGATCCCATCTCCCAGAGCAACCACCCCCTGCGCCCCACAGATGCCAGGGATGAGGGATCCTCACCTCCAGGATGGTGCAGCGCTCCGACTGGCATTCCACGTCCTCGCAGGGCTGGAACATGCCCAGGGTGACGCAGTTGAGCAGGATCACCAGCATGCTCACGTGCTCGAACCAGGTGCCAGCGGGTTAAGGACAGCACAGCTTTGGAGGGGACACCCCAGGGAACGTCCCATGGACACAACCAAACCCTCCTCCCATCCCAACCCCTTCTCCCGGGCTTTTTCCAGCTCCAAATCCCGAGTTTTAGCAGGGAATCACCCCACACCAAGAGAGCAAGACAAGGCACCAGCACCAGAACGGTGCCCAGTTCCTTGCTCCAATCCGTGAGCTGCTCTCCTTGTTTCCCTCTGGAGTCATGGGAATGAGGTTCTCTCATTCCAACCCCATTCCCGCAGCTCGAGGAGGGACAGATTCCACATCCTGATGGATGAAGGGAAAACAGAGCCAGGCTGGTGGGGCCAAGGATGGGAGCGTTGGGGTTCAGGATCCAGAGGGCACGAAAAAGAAGGAAAGGGCTCCCAGCTGGATGTCTCCAGCCTCAAAAAACCCCTGTAATTCCTTACAGGATCCACCAATGCTCAATTAACCGATAATTAATTGATCTAAGTAGGAAGTGGTGATTTGCATCAGTGCAAAATAGGCCCAAAGTTGCTGTTTGCAATTAAAAATCTCACAAAAAGACGGAACAATTCCACAAATTGAGCAGGAACAAGAGAACTGTTCCCAGGGAAAAGAGCTGAAAACATCTGGATGGGAATAAACCTTTTTTGCTTCCAAAGCCACACCTGGGAAGAGAGAAGCGCAGGCATTGAATTATTTCTGATAACGGCAATTCTGCTTTGGGAACCTGGATAAAAAACCCTTCTGTGTTTATTTCTTAGAAATATTTTATCTGGGATTTTATCAGTTCAGGATAAAATTTATTGCAGCAGAAGCTTGCAGGGCTTTGGTCTCCAGCTGGTTTTGCACGCTCTTATTTCTCCAGGTGGGGGAAAAAAAGGTAAAATCAGATCCTGCAGATCCCTAAAACCTGATCCCAACCCAGGTCTCGTTTTAGAGGGGCTTTTTAAATTGGAAAATTCTGAGCTGGGAAAATCTTGGAGCTGGGAATGAACAGGGCAGACTTGGAAACCCACTTGCCTAAAATGGAAATAAATGTAGGAAATCTGAGAAATACATGAAATAAAATTCCAGGCACCCCAGGAGTGAAGCAGGAGAAGCTCCTGATGGAATTTTTCCATGCTGAAATTCCAACGTTGGTTTAATTTCTCCCTCCCTTCAATGATTTCTTCCGGATTTTTCCCATCTTTAGGAGCTGTTTGGATGTTCCTCCCTCTTCCCTGACTGGAAGCACGGGGATAATCCAGCCCCAAATCAGACCCGAAAAACCCCAACCATGGCGATATCCTACTCCCAGTATTTGCATGGAGTGATGAGATCCATGTGAAATTCCCTGTCAACAGGGCTTCTGTGCCATTCCCAGGGCTCCTGCAGTTGCATAAATTCCCTTTATTGTATTTGCAGATTTTTTTTTGCCCTTTAAAGTCCCAAAAATCAGAGCCTGTGGATGTGGAACTGTTCAAAGTCTCTGCTCAGCTCCCCAGACCTTTGATCAGGTGCTCTGCTCATCCCATCTCCAAAAAATTCCCTTTTTTCTGTCTTCTAACTGATCTAAAAGGGCTTTATATGGCTAAATAATCACCAGCAGGAGAAGAATTGTCCCTGGAGTTGAAATCAGTGCCTCAATTCCTTAAAAACAGGCAGAGCTGTCCTGATCCCTGTGAGTCCAAAGCTGGAGTTTGGGGGGTTTTAGGATGGCAGAGGAGTTGTTTGGATTTTCCACGAGAAAAAGGAAGGCTCTGCCACAGCTTTGTGGCCATGGATGTTTGGAGGGGAAAGGAAAGGAAAAGGGAAAGGGGAAAGGGGAAAGGAAAGGATTTTGCTGCCTTTGTGGAAAAGGTGGAGGAAAACCACTGTGGAGTTTTGCTTTGGATGGAGAACGGAGCAGAGGAGGGAAGCAGCTCCCGCTCAGGGCTCAGATTCCCAGGGATGTTCCCATCCTCCCTCAGCCTCTCCAGCCCAAATTCCCCTCCTGCACCTCCGGCTCCCTCACAGGCATTCAGCTCCTGCTCCGTTTAGTTCCCATCGGATTAATGCCAGGGAAATCCCTAATTGGAGAGCGGGATTACTCCTAATGGGGCCGAGATCCCTTCCAGCAGAAATTGAAGGGAATTTCAGTCCATTGCCCCCTCCTTACCCCTGGATCTGCAGGAGCCCCAAAAGCTGGGATTGAATCCCTGATTCCCTGCTTTTCCAGAGCCCCCAAAAGCCATCCAGGCTCCAGCAGCCCCATGGAAATGTCCCAAAAAACCCCCCTGGGTGCGGGGGGTGATGCTGCTTGGCAGGGCGGGATTATGGAGCACATTCCCAGCATCCTTCCTAGAGCTTGGAGCGGCTTGGAACATCCATCCAGGATGAAAAATCCAGTTGTGGTAGGGTGGGAGAACACCCGCAGGAGAAAAGGTGAGGAAAAGGTGAAAAAAGTCCTGGAGCAGCACAAAGAGCAGGGATGTGACTGGAGCCAGAATTCCCACAGAACATCCTTGTGGATGTTCCCACAGCAATTTTCCAGCTGTTTTCCAGCCGGGAGGTCAAGGAAGGTGAGGGATGGCACTGGAATCCTCCCAGGATCCTCGTGGCAAATCCCCGAAAACCCTGACTCGGCCAAAGCGGGAACTCGGCGGTTACCATGGCAACTCCCAACTCCTTGCACAGGGAAAGATCCAGAGGGGGGATCCGGCAGAACGGCTGGAGGCAGAGAGGGCTGCAGAGGGTTTGCTCGGTATTTCCTTCTCTGGCAGAAATTCCAGGGAAAAGACATCTCAGGAGCACCTGGGCCAAGCTCAAACTCCCGGATTCCCTTCGGGAAGGAGCAGCAGAGCCCAGTGGCTGCTCCCGGTTGCTTTGAGGGATCGAAGGCTCTTAAACTAAAACCTCGTCCCGAGTTTAAAAGTGGCACCACAAAAGCCAGGTTCTGCCCCCAGATGTTGGCCCCACCTGGTGCCAGCTCCATTCCTGATGCTCCTCATGCTCCCAGGAGAAGCTCTCCGGATGCGCTCTGCCAGTTTTATCTGGGATTTACGGAATCATGTCCCGGCAAAGAGCAGGGCTGGAGGATGAAGGGTTTTGGTCACCTGGAGATGCCGCAGTCCCGCTTTTCCCACGGATCTGTGCTGGCCCAGCTCAGCTGGAGAGGCCTTGACTCGGTTTAGGAAGAGAGGTGGGAAATCAGGGATGTGTTGGAGCAGTTCCCCACATTTTAGGCAGCAAATCCATGTGGAGAGTTCCTGTTTCCAGAAGAGTTTCATGGCATAAAACGGGCTGGGTTGGAAGGGAATTTCAACCCTCATCCAGTTCCAACCCCAACACCTCCCACTATCCCAGGCTGCTCCAAGCCCTGTCCACCCTGGCCTTGGACACTTCCAGGGATCCAGGGGCAGCCACAGCTTCTCTGGGAATCTGTGCCAGGGCTTCCCCACCGTCACTGTAAAACCCTTCCCCATCCCTGCAATGCTCTGAGGGGATTTCCTGGTCTGGAGGTCAAAACCCTGATTTCAAATCTAAAATTCCTCTTTAATTGAAAAATGGGGGGAAAATTCCCAGCCTGGCTTGGCTGGAAGCTCCATCCTCAGTATCCCTCCATAAATTCCCTCAGTACGGACCAGGCTGCCAGGCCTTATCCCAGACTTTTCCCTTTGAACCAGTCGCTTCCCGACTCCAAAAAAAACAGTGGAACCTCCCGAAATTCCCTAATCCTCATTCTATGTCGGAGAGAGGCCAGAGCCACAAGCCTGGCACCCAGGAACTGAGCAGAAGAAGATCATGGCACTATTTTCCCATTTTCCCATAATCCTATTATTTTTAAGCTACTCAGGGGATTTTGGAGACTTAACCCATTATTTTAACCCCTGGGATTTGGCGGGATCCGGGTTATTATGGATCCATCCCTGCTGCACCCGAGGCTGAGGAAAAACCCGAAGCCGTAAATCCTGGTTCTAGTTCCGAGGAAAAACCAACGTTTCCAGGAGGAGCAGCCAAGGGAGCTCCAGTTTGTGAGGCTGAAGGTGGGAGTAAAGCACTAAATACACACACACGGATCCCGGGAATTCTGGAGCATTCCAGGGATGTGCTGCTCCTCCGAGAGCAGCGGGACCCGGGGGTGATTTGGGAAGGAAGGGAAGGGAAAAGGGAAGAAAAGGGAACAAAAAGGGAAAAAAGGAGGGAAAAGGGGGCAAAAGGGGGCAAAAGGGGGGAAAAGGGGCAAAAANGGGAGAAAAGGGGGGAGAAAAGGGGGGAGAAAAGGGGGGAGAAAAGGGGGGAGAAAAGGGGCAACATTCCCAATGATCCTTCCCAGGGTTACTGCGGGAGCAGCCGAGAGAGGATTTTACCGCTGTAATTGAGGAGAAGGTGAAGCAGGCACGGTCTGGCCCCAAATTTCGGGAAGGGGCAGCGGGAAGGGGGAGCTGGCAGCATTCCCAGCTCTGGGCTGGAGGTGGATCCGAAGCAGCCGCACATTCCTGCCTCATTTTCCAACATCTGCTCCAGCCCCGTGCTGAGCTGGAGGTGACAAATCCCTCCCAAAGCCGGATCCAGACAGGGAATGCCCTTTTCACCTCAGGGATGACGCTCTGAGCTTCCAGGGGAACTCTCGGCTTGGCTGGGCCCCGCCGCGCTCCAGGCACTCTTTTCCCAGCTTTTTCCCAGGCTCTGGGATGGGCAGAGCCTCAGTGGAGCCGGGGCTTTTCCAGCTGGCCCTGGAGCAGAGCCCCCGGTGCTCCCACTGGATCCCAAGCTGGGCTGTTCCTGGGAATGAGCGTGGCTAAAAGAGGTCACAAGGGGCAAAAAAAAGGGACAATAATAATCCCAGTCACGCCTGAAAATGGGATTTTGGAGCCTCTCAACTTCCTGCTCCCTCCGTGAGCATCCGGGATACCCAGAGGACACATCTGGATCTCTGGGTGCCTGTGCGGGGCCAGGAGCTGGATCCTTGGGGATCCCTCCCAGCCCAGGAGATTCCAGGATTCCATGAACATTTAAGTTTAGGAATATTCCAGCCAGAACACTCCTACGATCCTACGACCCTGGAAGTCCCCCTGGCCCTGCTCCCTCCACACTCCCTGTTCCCAGGACCGGTCCTGGGTTGTTTTTTTTTTTCATTTTCATTTGAATTCAGCTGGGAAAACTTGGGTGCCATTCCCAAAGAGCCGAGTGCTTTGCAGCCGGAATCTCGCGATGGATTCCCACAGGCAGCAGCATCCATCCCTGCCGGGTACCACTCACCTATCCCAGCCCTGCAATTCCGTGGACTGACCTGCTCCCTTCACAGAGAGCGTCACTGGCAGGGAAAAGACAGTTTGGTCTATTTTTTTTCCTGACAACAAGAGGGAAAAATAAAATCCAGTCCCCAATCCAACGCTTCCCACTCCACTCGGGATCCCCGGCGCATTCTCCTGATGAACAGAGGCAATGATTTTTTCAGGATAATTGAGGCAGCTTTGATTCCAGGGGCAGTTTGAGCTGATATTTAAATGAGCTCAAAGTTAAGCCGAGCTTTATTCTCGGTGGGGATTTTTGACTTGGCAATGCAAGAACTCCCCAAATTCCCGGGAGCTCAGGAAGGACCTCAAGGCCAGAGTGACCTGGGAGCTGCACTGGGATTAGGGATGTGATGGAGAGGCCACACAGGCTCCCAGGAATGTGCCACATTTTGGGGACAGAGGCACCACACTAGATCATCCCAGTGCAGCACTTTGGGGTTTTCACCCTCCCCAAACCTTTCATTTTATGCTGAGTGGTTGAATTTCCCCGGAGAAATCCAGGCTGGATGGAAACCTCGTTTTTTCCACTCTGTTTTCCCGTCCTGGATTAGCTGGTGAATGGAAAGGTCGGGACATCCCACTGCAGCTTGGAGGGATCCCCGGGAATAGCAGAGCAGCTGCTCCTGGGCCCCCAAAGGGACGAGAACCTGCAGCAGTGGATATGGGGTGCCCCGAGGGTGGGCTCCCACAAATCTTCCCCCACAAACACCAGGACACCACTGAGACAAGGGATTTCCAAGGAGCTGCTGGAGCTAAACCACCTGGAATTCCTGCCTGGGGGTTTGTTCCTGGTCAAAAAAAACCCGCTGGAGGTTTGGATACCTGGAAAAATAATCCCAGTGATTCCCAGGTTCTTCCTCCTTCCCTCAGGCTGAGTTCGGGGTGGCTGAATCCACCCAGGAGCTGTGACACATCCCTGAGCTGTCGCAGCGCAATCCCAACATAAACACATCCCACGCATCCCACAGACGTTCTCCGTGGATTTCTATCCTGGGAATTCCCGGCCCGGCTGCTGTGGGATCCCAGACAGTCTCACCATCTTTTATGGCTTCTCTGTGTGAGTAATGCGCTTCCCTGCCCCTCACCCCAAACGCTCTCTCATCCTCTCCCCGTGCTTCTCCTCCCTCCGGATTTATTCCCTTTTATCCGAGCTCTGCCGGGATGACAAGCCCCGAATGCCAAAGGAAACGAGGCACAGGCGGATGCAGCACGGCCGAGATAATGATGGATCCCACATCCAACCGACCCCAAAACCAGGAAATTGCTCCTGGATCCCCTCCCAGGAGCTGCTCTGTACAGGAATTTTGGGGTAAATCCCTGGCCGGCAGGAGTGGCCGTGGTGAATCCCTGGATTCCTTGCTGCAGCTGAATCTTTGGCAGGCTCCAAGAGCATGAAGGATAAATGAATATCGGGAAAGTGAAGATTGGGATGGTTAACTCTGGAGGTTATGGGATATGGAGCATCCAGCCGGGATCCTCCAGTCCAGCTGTGCATGGATCCCACGTGGATTTAGGAATTCTGTCACCAGAAGTCCATGGACTCCCCCACCCCTCCCCTGCTCCACAGCCTGAAAATGTCCCACCAGCAGCATTTTGGATCCCTGGATATCTCCAAACTCCACGGAAAACCCCCCCTTCAGTACCTCTGTGTACTGCAGGGCCTCTCTCTCAGGAGCCTCCTCAGGCAGAGCCCTCCTGGAATTCTCTCCCACCCACCCAGGGTCTGGAATCCCACCAGCCTGGATTTTTCCCTCTGCCATCTCTTCCTTCAGCCTCCAACTGGAATATCCCCAAAATAAATAAAAACCACCTCAAGGTGCAGCCGGCAGAGAGGAAGGAGGAGCGCTGGCACCCCTCTGGCTGAGGGAAAGGAGCCAATTCCCAGGGGATTTTCAGGCCTCACAAGGCTCAGATGTGGAGTTTCCAACCCAGACTTCCAAGTTTGCATCTGGAAAGCAGCTCTGGAAAAACCCAGAGAAAAGAGGGATGCACATCCCACCGAGGGCCTGATCCTCGTGTCCCACTGCTCCAGGTGGCTCCGAGCAGGACGGGCCGGGGAGCCCAGCACGAGGAGGTGAATCTGGGATAAAGAGATGGGATTTCCTGGGGATGGGATTTCCTTCCCAGCTTTCCTGCACCACAGTTCCCCAGTATCCGTGCTGCTGGAGATCCCACCAGGCGCTGTCACACACACAAGTTCAGTCAGGCCAGAATCACCCGAGGCTTGGAAAAGCCTCTTTTCTCCCACCTAAAATCTGCCACCCCAGCAGCTCCTCCCCAGTGAGCACCAGTAAGGCCCAGTGGCTGCTCCCTGACCCGGCCCCATCCCTTCCCACTCCAGGCTGACACGTGGAATTCTCCGGATCCTCCCCAAAAGGTGTGGAGCGGATCCGAGCTCTATTCCAACGCTTACTCCAAGGGACGCTCTCACGGAGCCGAGCTCTGAAAGGATTTGTAAACAAACCACCCAGACAAAAGACTCCCAAAGCTTGGCATTAATGGAAAAATTATTGGGCTGCTTTTTTTCCCTTTTTTTCTTTTCACGTGGCGAGAAAAGAAAGCTCCTGGAAAATTCCCCCCGCAGCGTCTGCAACCCAAACCAGCGGCGCTGTGGTGCCACGTGAGGAGCGAGGAGTGGGAGCTGCAAAGAGGTGACAAAATCCCTTTTTCCCACCCTTTCTCCCAAGCTCTCCTACCTCAGATCCCTCAGAATCACCAGGATTCCCTGGCAGGGAATTCTGTCCCTCGCAGGGGCCCCAGTGTTGCCACAGGAGGAGCAGAGCATGGAGCAGGGATGAGCAAGAAAATTTGGGGTTGGATCCAGGAGGAATTTGGGAGAAGCTTCTCCCTCTCCCTCCTCCCACTAATTAAGGCCCTGCTCGTTAGAGGTGGGCTCAGGGAGCTGCAGCTGGCCCAGAGCTGCAAAACCCCAAAAGTTTGTTTATAAATAGTTATAAAATTCTAGGGATGGTTGCCCTGGGGAGCAACAGGTACCTGGATGAGCCAGGCTTTAAACTGGGATGGAAATTTTATGGATTTGTCCCATCTTCTCATGTTTTTGCCTCCTGTGGGTGCTGCAGGGAACAGATTTTTGCTCCGAGCACTGATGGGTATTTTAATGTTGAGCTGCAGCCCTGCGTGGTGGCATTTAGGGTTTAGTCCTGGCTCAAGCGCATCTGGGAACCCGGCCAGAGCTGGCCCAAGTCCAGCAGAGCACTTAAACCAACCTTTTCCTGAGGATTTCACCCAGGTTTGGAGTGGGCAGGGCTGGAAATGGAGGGTGAGGATGAAGCAGCAGGAGGGGAGGATGTGGTGGGGCAGGAGAGGAATTCCCGGGAAGCAAAGGAGGGCAGGACTTGGCGGAGAAATTGAATTTCTCAAGTTCTGCCAGGGCACTTTTTGTTATCTCCATTTCCCCCTTCTAAAAATCACCTGGGGGCTGATTTCCAAGAGGGGATCACTCCAAGCTTTCAGCTGAAATTGGGGAATTCTGTGGCAAAGAGACTTTGCAGGAAGAAGAACCCAAATCCGGTGTTTTTTCCCACTCAGTAACAAAGCAAAGCTAAAACAAGGCGGGGAATCAAAGCTCCAGGAATCCCAGGACTCGCAGAGCTCCGGGCGGGTTCCAGGCTGAGCAATAAACACGAGCTCAAATCAGCGATTCCCGCCTCAGGCTGAACTTTCTGGAGCTGTCCGTGCCAAACTCCTTTTCTTGGATATAAATCCGGACACAAGTCAGGTAAAAATTCATTTCCAAGCACAGCCAGGCTGGTAAAAATCCGAGCAGACACCGGGATGCAGCCGCCAGGGCAATCGTTGGAAAAAGGCTTTGTGCTGCTCCTCGGGGAGAACGCGTCTTGTGGATTTAATTCCAACATACCCCACATTCCAGTCATTAACTGTGCACAATAAATCCAGGGAATACCTCATCCCATTTCTCGGGGTTAATTCCAGGAGGTTCGAACTGCTGGGATCCAAGCTTTGGAGCTCGTGGCCAGAGATGGTGCCTGAGTTTTCCTCCCGGAATTCCCACCTGACCTCCTGCCCCGAGGGCTGCGTCTGAGCTGCCCCAGGAGCTTTCCCCAGCCTGGATTCTCCCAGAATCGAGGCCATTTGGAAGTGCAGACACCGGCACACTTCAGGCTCTTTGGAACTTTCCCGTGTGTGGCTCCTCCGGGATTTTCCAGGAGCTCTGGCTCATCCAACCTGGATAAGGCGGAGCTGCACAGCTCTGCCCCAATGAAAGCCCTGAAGGGCCCAAAACTCATTTAGCAGCGTTAATGGCAGCCCTAATGAACGTGGGTCCTGCCCTCACTGGGGTTTTGAGGTCACTGCTGTCCCTACAGACTCCAGGTTGGATATTCCAGACTGGTTCCAGATCCAGGAGACGCCTCTGGAGATGTGGGATGGAACAAGACAATTCCTGTCTCTCCCACTGCTCCGTGGCATCCAACACTGAATCCAACCTGTCCCCAGGAGATTCCCGTGTCCTTCTCCATGCCCTGGACAAGGTGGGAACAGCCACGGCCTCCTCCTCTCCTGGTTTGAACAGCAGGACCGGACTTTTCCATGTTTCCCACTGCAAATTCCAGTTTGGAGAGCAGGACCTCCCGCACATCTCAAGGGCTTCCATCCCCAGCCTGGTTGTGTCTGGCCCAGAGAATCCCAGGATGGTTTGGCTTGGAAAAGCCCATCCAGTGGCACCCCTGCCACGGGCAGGGACAACCTCCACTGTCCCAGGTTTCTCCAAGCCCATCCAGGCCTTGGATTGATCAGCCCAAACTGCCCAGTTCTCCTCCAGCTTCCCACCACACGCATGGCATCCATAAACCCATTTCCCACTATGAATCCATAAGAAAATTCCCAGGCCTCAAGCAAAACCCAAACCCTGTAATAACAGCGTTATCACCAGCAGAAAAACCAGACTTCTTCCCAAAAATATTCCTCAGATCCAGCTGCAAGCAGCAAGAACCCCTCAGCACTCCATGGGAATTTGCTGCTGCTTTTTCCAGCCATGAGTTAGATCCCAAAATCCACTTTTTTCCACCCGGGATATTGCAGTGTCCGTAATACCAAGCCTGGCATGATTGAGTCCCTGTATTCCTCGATCCTGGCTGTGACCTGAGGCTTCCCAGTTGATCCCAGCCGGAATTTTCTGGATTGTCCCTCTCTGACTGTGCCAAACAACTTCGCCAGCAAGGAAAATATTTTGCTGTCTCCAGATCGAGTAAAAATAACCCTCAATTCCCTTCCCAATTAGCTGAGGGCTGGAATGTGCCGCTAATTGGGCCTTTCTCACCTCCAAAGATCTCTGGGAAGCAGCTCAGTCCCATGGAAGCACCGGGCAGCACAGCCAGCGTGGGATAACGGGGCAGCTCATCCCGGGGGGAGGCACAGGGAAGGGAAAAAGGGGGTGTGGGGGAAAAAATGGGAAAGAAGAAGATGGCAAAGGCTGGGAATTCCTTGGATGCTCCAGCTCTAAGGCACGTGGAGGAATGGACTGAATTTGGAAGGAAAAAAAAAAAAACAGGGAGAAAAAAGAATATTTCCAGGGGGGATGTACTGGGAAGGGGAAAAGGGGGTGTGGGGGAAAAAATGGGAAAGAAAAAGACAGCAAAGCCTGGGAATTCCCATGGAAGTCCCATGGAAGCACCAGGCAGCACAGCCGGGGTGGGATAATGGGGCAGCTCATCCCAAGGGGGCTGCATAGGGAAGGGAAAAAGGGGTTTGGGAGGAAAAATGGGAGAGAAAAATATGGCAAAGGCCGGAAAATCATTGGAGGCTCCAGCTCTGAGGCACGTGGAGGAATGGATTGAATTTGGAAGGAAAAAAAAAAACCAGGGAGAAAAAAGAACGGGATTAGAACCCGTTAATTGCAACGGATCTAAATTTGGGAATTAGCCTTTTGTTTCCCAGGAAACCCTCGTAAAAAACGGATAGGGCCAGTCTCAGGTGGCCACTGTGGAGTCGCTCGGTGTCCCCGGGGTGGCTCGGTGCCAGCTCGGGAGGTGCCACCCACGCTGCCTCCCGGGCACCCGCCAGCGGCACTGGCGCTTCCTTCCCTGCCTGTCAGCTCCTCTTTTCTCCGCGGCTGATGAATAATGGGAATAAAATCGAGGGAAAAAAGCGGCGTGACAGTCAATTACTGCCTGTGATGAACCACCCCGGAGCAGCTCCTGCTCCCAGCGCCGCTGGATGCTCCCGTTAAACAAATCCGTCCCTCCGGAGCGTGGGGTGGACGTGTAAACAGGGAAACAAAGGAGCTGCTGATTTATTTCCCTGTTTTCCTACGGCATCGTGGCTCCCTAAATGTTAATGAGTCCACAGCACGGCACTGCCAGCGGGAATGGTGGGGATTGGATTATGGAATGTGAGCATGGATCTCCTCAGCGGAGGTGTTGGATGGTGGGGGAAGGAGCTGCTCCGAGGGCCACCCAAAGGGCAGGGAACGGGACAGCTCCTCGGGATGAACCCAAAACGAGGAATTTTGGCAAAGCAGCGCTTGGGCCTGGCAGTTGCGGTTTGTTGGAATGGGATTTTATGGGATATTGGGACAAACTTGTCATGAGAAGCTGGGGCTGCTCCATCCCTGCAGTGTCCAAGGCCAGGTTGGAGCACCCCGGGATGGTGGAAGTGTCCCTGCACAGGGCAGGGGTGGCACTGGATGATTTTTAAGGTCCCTCCCAACCTAAACCATGCTGGGGTTCTCTGAAGGCCTCGAAGGCACCGATAATAAATCAGACAAAACCCCAGACTCCAAAAACCTCTCCGCACTGGATTTTCAGGATTTCTCTAATCCAGCTGAGGTTCAGCCATGACCCAAGTGAGGAGCACAGTGGGAATTCCTGCTTCCCTGTCTCCAGCCCCGCTCCTGGATGGATGAAAACCCCAAATCCCATTTGGGGATTTCCATCCTGGGACAATCCCACCCTGCTGAGTGAGAGCCATGCCCTGGCATCAGCATGGCAAAAACAGTCCCATCTTCCTGAGGCACCAGAGAGCTGGGAAGGGATCCCTGGGAATGCTGAGAGAGGAGCATCCCTTTCCTCCCCATCAACCCCACGGAGGCAGAGCTGCCTCCAAATCCCCATTATCCCTCCAAATCCCCATTATCCCATGCAAATGTGGCCATTTCAGCTCCATCACAGTGTCAGGAGAGGAAGGAAATGAGGCTCTGATGGAATTGCATTTGCAGCAGAGCAGGGACAGCGAGGGCAGGCGCAGATATGGATCCACTCTCCATCTCCTGTGCCCCGCTGGAGCTCAGCTCTATCCACGGATCTCCCTTTTCCATCTTTTCTGAAAATGGTTTGTTCGGGGGAGCTCAGGAGATGTCAATTAAACCTAAACGCTGCCTGTGCTTCCGGAGAGCCCGGAGCCTGCGGAGAGGGAAGGACAGCGGGAGGACAAACTGCTCCACTTCTGGATAGTGGCCCTGGAGATCACCTTGTCCCGTTCTCCCCACCAGGATGGAGCTGGCTTTAATTAAAACCCGGGAAGGGGGTGCTGGGAAGATGTGGCTGCACCACAGAAAGGGAATTTTGGCTCCGAGCTTTTCTCTGGGGATTTGTTGCCCTGAAACCTCCAAAAGCAGCTCAAGTTCTCACTAAACCTCAAGCCCAGTTTGCCTTTAGGATGAGCCTAAATGCCAGAATCACCAAACCAGAGAATCCTCAGCACGGGGCCCAAAGCCGAGCTTTGCCCCCTGAGGTTGGGAGCAGAAATCGCTGCTGAGGGAAGCACGGAGCCCTCCCGCAGCTCCCATCGATTCCTTGGGAATATTAATATTAATAATTAACCAAGTCCCTCTGCCTTATCTCTCCTTATCCCCTTCAGAGCCACGTCCCTGCCTGGCAGATTTGAGAGGGGCTGTGAGTGACAGGAAGCGGGGACATTTGGGGACAACGTTGGAGTAAAGAGATAAAAGCGTCCCGCTCCTTCCTCTCTCCAGCTCCTGATTTATTCTGTTCCCACAGTTATTCTGTTTTCACGTCTCCGTGCAGCTGTTTTGCCACGACAAAGCTGCCTCTTGCCCAAAACACAGAAAAACGAATCGGGACTAAAAACCCTTTGAAGGATTAAAAACAAAGGAAAAATCAAGGAAAAATCCGAGGTTTTTTCCCCTCCCGAGTGGTCCCAGCACATGAAATCTCGGATGGAGGCCACGGTGGAGAGGGGATATTTTGATGTTGGGAAAGCTGTGCCAAAGGGGATGTGGCTGCTGTCGGTGGCCAGGGAAGAGCTGCTTGTGGGTTTAGTCTGACTTAAAGAAATAGCTTGAAAGATTAAAGCCAGA
The DNA here is from genome assembly GCA_013389985.1 of Dryoscopus gambensis. Taxonomy (NCBI): domain Eukaryota; kingdom Metazoa; phylum Chordata; class Aves; order Passeriformes; family Malaconotidae; genus Dryoscopus; species Dryoscopus gambensis. Next base: position 478,097 of record WEIT01026550.1, read on the forward strand.
CTTAACCTAAATCACCACCGGGTAAATCAGGCAGATCGGGGGGCTGCTGTGCCTGAGGGAAATGAGGAATTCCAAGCCTGTTTTCCCTCTTCCCAAGCTCCAGAAAACACAGAGCACACCCTGGTTCAAAGAAGTCCATCCCTGGAAGTGTCCCCGGCCAGGCTGGAGCACCCTGGGATGGCGGGAGGTGTCCACCAAATTCATGAGATGATTTTTAAGGTCCCTTCAGACCCAAACCATTCATGGAAAAACTTCCAGTTTATCCAAAACTGGTTGCAAAAACCCCAAAGAAACCCCATACAATCTCTCGGCTGGGGATGGGACATGAATTAAAGCACAGAGAAACCCCCCAAGCGCACGGGTTTGGGTGCAGCAATCCCATCAGGGCATTCCTGCCCTCCTGATTTCTGGAATTAAAAGTGAGATTGCCCCATCATGGTGAGAAGAAAGCCTGGTGCCCTCTGAAGGAATCCCAGGAATATTCACAAGGAGCTCATGCCTACGGAGCCGTTCTCCTAAAAATACTGGGAGTGTTTTGACACCGAGCGGTGCCAGAATTCCCCCAGGCCCAGGGAAGCAGATGCTCCGTTCCTTTTCCAGGTCTTCTCCAAGAGCCGGGCTGGGAGCTTGGGGGTGGAGAAGAGGCTCTAAAATAGCGTTTTGCAAACTTCTGGGGAGGCTCTTGGCAGAAAAAGAGGGAATTCTGGAAGTGTCTCCACAATCCCAAGTGAACGGCAAGAGGAGGGTTTCCCCCGTTATGTCACTGATAAATCCGGATCAACACAGCTCCTCCCTGCCCACATCCCGCCTGGAGATGAATTCCCAATGAGCACCGCCCTCAGGAGAAAGGAAAAGGATCATCCCATTCCACCCTCTCCACGGGCAGGGGCACCTTCCACCATCCCAGGCTGCTCCAAGCCTAATCCAGCCTTGGACATTCCAGGGATGGGGCAGCCACAGCTTCTCTGGGAATCTCTGCCAGGGCCACCCTCATCCTATAAAAATGAGGATATGAAAAAATTCCTCCTTTTCCCCCAACTCCTCGGAGATGCCTTTGTGAGTTGACAGCAGAGTGACAAAGCTGCCAGTGCTGAAGGCGCTGGTGAATTAATTATCCCTGCTCCTGGAAGAGGGAATCCAATGGAATCAGCCTTCCCTTCAGGAAGCACTAATTGCCATGGAAGTGACGATCCGCTACCGAAAGGGCAGCAACACCCAGGGAAGCAGAGGTGGCTTCGCTTCCATCCCAGCACCGTCACATCCCATTATCCCTGACAGCTGCCGAGGACACCCCGCACATGGAGGAGCTGCCCCGTAATTACAGACCTGGAGCTGGAGACATTCCACAAAAATTCCCTTCACTTTTGGGAGCTGGTGACAAAGGTGAGACACATCTGGATGGGAGTCGTGTCTCCCTTCCCAAACTGCCTGGGAGTGTTGGGAATGGGGAGCCCTGATCCCAATCCTGGGACACGCCCCCAGCCACCCCCTACTCAATCCCTGTAGTTTTGTTTTTGAGGGATTGGCGGGATTGGGGAAAAAAAGACCTGGAAGATGACACGTTTTTAGATCCATGAGGAATCTGGACTTGCAGAGCTTTGGGAATGTATTGGAGCAATGTGTGAATTTATGGAGCAGACACAACAAACCCAGTCCCGGGATTACCTCCCACCAGTGGGGAATTCCAGCTGGGGGCTTTCCTTGCCTGGGAATTGTGACTTTTTGGGAGCTCTGTTACAAGGAGTGGCAAGTAAATAACCCATTTTTTCCCAAGACCTTCCTTTCCCCGCCGTGTTCCCAGGATTCTGGCACATCCCCGTGGCTCAGCACCTCGCAGCCCCTCGGAGCTGCCAATGGGTTTATCTCACAGCACCCTCTGGAAAGCTCCTTTCCTGGGGATTATCCGCTGGTTAAACACAAAGGAATTGGGACGTAATGAGGTTGAGTGATTGGCACAAGATCACACGAGGAACTCATTATTCCTGCGGGATCCAGCGTTTTCCAGAGGGGAGCACATGCAGGAGGGCGATGGAGGGGTGCAGTTCCCGGGGGATGCAGTTCCAAGAACTTGGCATTTGGTGATGGACAAACCCATGGCCGTGACGATCCAGGTGACCCCACTGCAGCTCCCATCACATCCATCCCCAGTGAGCTCTGCGCAAGGAAATCCCGGGATGTGGAGAGCAGCACGAGCAGGGAATATGGATGGCTTTGGACCCAGGGATGAGGCAAAACCGACGGGAGAAGGCTCTGCTTTTCCACCCTGGAATTACGGAGCACCTGGATTCCAGGGAGAACAGGGGCTTGAACTCGGGACTGCCCAACCCAACCACCAAATTCCTCCTTTCCTGGCCTGCCAGCCTCACTCCGAGCTAAATCCAATATTCTTTGGGAAGCGAAATTGCCGGGTGTCGTCACAGCCTGCCCTGGTTTAATCACGTTAAAAGCCACGGAGATGGAATTATTTGGGATTAGGGATGAATGAAGCTTTTAAAGCCCGACTCCCACCCTCCCAATCTGCTTACACAAAAATCCTTCCAATCAGGAAAAGTCCAATCGCTGCTCCCAAATGCACTTTAAACCAATCCAGCTTCCAAAGGCAGAACTGTTGGGAACACAGGAAAGCTGGAGGAGGAGAGGACTCTTCCCAATCCAGAGCATTCCTAATCCTAGGACACAGAGCAGGTAATTTAGGTCAAGGCTTAAGACATTAGGCCATCGCTACAAAGCTTGGGATTTAACGAGCTTTGGGACTTAGCGAGCAAGGGATAAAGCAGCACAAGTTTAAATACTTCCAGGGATATTCCTCTTCCATGGAAAGCTACACCCTGGAAAGTCTGGAAATATGGCATCCTTCATCCCGTTTTGGGGCTGTTCCCTGGGAAAGGGGAATTTGAGGATGGTGGGGAATTTTGGGAAGGGGATGTCCACAACTGCAGCACCAAAACGATCTCCCCTCAGCTCTCATCTTTTCCTGGAATTCCGATTAATCAAGAATCCATCCTGCACAGGTTGGCTTTTCCTGGATTTCCAAATGATTCAAATACTCAGAGCAGCCCCTTTCCTGAATCCAGGGAGAGACAGAAAAGAAAAGGAAGGGAGGAAAAAACCCATCCTCGTGTGTGGGCTGTTAATTCAGATCCCGGAAAAATATCAGGGGGTTAAAGGAAAAATGTCATCGCTCCAAAGGGCCTCCCGGGGAGGAGCGTGGGAGGGAAATGCTGCTCCTTCCATCTGCTCTGAGCACGGAGCTGGAGCCGGCTCCTGCTGTGGATCCGGGCGGATCCGTGCCCTGCCTGGAGCTCGGAGCTGCTCCAGGAAGTTTCTTTGGGAGCTGCCATTCCAAGGGATGGTTCCTGCCATGAGCACGAGTGCAGGGAATGCTGAGGGGGCTCCTTCAGGCCCCTCCTGAAACTTGGGAAGAGCTGTCCCTGCTGAGGATGAGCCAAGACAGGGATGTCCACGTAGAGAATTCCCATCGAAAAGCAGCGGTTTGGATTGGGAGGGACTTAAAGCCCATCCAGTTCCAACCCCAACACCTTCCACTATCCCAGGCTGCTCCAGTCTGGCCTCCGACACTTCCAGGGATCCAGGGGCAGCCACAGCTTCTCTGGGAATCTGTGCCAGGGCCTCCCCACCCTCCCAGCTAGGAATTTCATTCCCAGTATCCCATCCAAACCCTCCCTCCTTGAGTTTAAAACAATCACCCCTTGTCCTACAAGGAATCCAACTCCTGCCCCTCCCAGGGAATTTTGCACTTTGGATCTAACGCTTCCCCAGCCACTCCTCGTGTGGACATCGCTCTGACGGAGTTGGCAGCTCCAAACCCATCCCCTCTCCCATGGGGAGATGGATGGAAAAGCAGCGGGAGCAAACTCCAAGCCTGGAGCTCACCTTTCAGAGACGCTCTCCAAAAGCTCCCCAGAGCTGGCTGTTCCAAGATTCCAGCCATTCCTCCATCACAAGAATTCCCACAGGTTTCCAAAGGTGGTTTCACACCAGAGGAAGGAGGAACCCATTGGAGAGCCCCGAGCTCTGGCTCTGTCATTCCCATCCTGGGAATGCTGCTCTCCATGGGATCCTCGGAGCCATCCCCCCTCCTGCTGCCTGCTGGAGCTGGCACAACCAACGCCAGCCTTCCCAAACTCCCCCCCGGCTGGCGCGGGCTCAGCCATTCCCGCGACATTTACTCCCACGAGGATTTCGAGATCAGCTCGACATTTGGGATGATTCCTCCCGAAAACATTCCGGTGCCTGCTCACGCCGAAGGGTTCCTGTTCAGCCGAGCTCTTCAGCACGTGCGCAACGTTTTAGGCTCGAGCCTGGCAGGCTGAGCCCAGGATAAACTCAGTCTGTCTGAATCCCACCCTGGCTGCTGAGTAGGGATGATCAGTTATCAGACAGCAAAGCTCTGCTTCCCAGAATCCCAGAATCCCAGAATGGTTTGGGTTGGAAGGGACCTTAAAGCCCATCCAGTGCCAGCCAGGAATAGTGGGGGAATTTGGTGCCTGAGTGGGACGTCAGGGCACGAGGGAGAGGGGAGGGCAGGAACACTGAGGCTGTGTTGCTGCAGGACACATGGATGGATCCAAGGCCAGGCTGGACGGGGTTTGGAATAACCTGGGACAGTGGGAAACGTCCCTGCCCATGGCATGGGATGAGCTTTAAGGTCCCTTCCAACCCAAACCATTCCCTGATCCCACACTGCTGCAGCACACACATCCCAAAATTCCATCCCAGGGACCATCCCAGGGGAAGTTTTGGGCTCCTGACATGATTAAAAATGACCGAGCAAGAGGTTTCCACCAGCAGATTCAGAGACTGCAGGGAAGGAAAACAGCACCAAACCAGCAAAATCGGGATTTGCAGGAAGCAAAACCCAACGGAAACTCCCTGGGTGAAAAGCCAGGTCCGGGTGGCTTCCAGCTGGGAATGCCTTCCCACAGCTGGGTGGCTTCCCACCATGGGAGCGAGACTCCAAGCTGGATCTGGATGATCTTTCAGGTCCCTTCCAACCCAAACCAGTCCGTGATTCAAATCCTGCTGTGTTTATCCCATGATTTGGGATGCTCTGGGGGCAGTGGGCACAAGAATGGGGTGGACACATCGAGGTCGGAGCCATGGCTCAGTTACCAACAGCTTCCCAATGATTCCCGACAGAAAAGGACAGGGATTCCCAGCAAAATCCCAACTATTGGGGCGGGACACAACTCACATAGCACGGCCCGGGGATCACCAGCCCCGGCCCCGGCCCCTCCACGAGTTCCTTTCATCTGCTGCTGCTGCAAAAAAAGGCCCAAAATCCCAAATAAAGCTGTTTTATGCCCAAGCTGCTGCCAAAACCCCATTATTGGAATCCTCTGCCTTCCCCTCCCTCTGTGCCCGCCTGTTCCAGCTGAGCGAACAAAAGAAAATCCGAATGAAATCAAACGAGCGAGCCTGAGACAGAAGCGGGGCCCTTTCAGACCAGCCCAGCGCGATGGCCGCGAGCCCCAGACAGAGGCACAATGGGATGGCCTAGATTCCACCCCCAGCTCCCTTCTTCCCTCCGGTTTCCTGGACTGACAAAGGGAAGAGAAACGCTCCTGTAAACCCCTTCCCCGACTTTCCCTCGGAGCAGATGGACAGATGAATGAATGGAGGAGGAGAAGGAGAGCAGAGCTGGCAGGGAGCTGCAGCGAGCCCGGACTGCCACGGATCAAACATGGAGTTCATTTGTTCGTCCTTCTGCTGGAGAGCCTCTGGCGTTTTTCCCGCTGTGTCAGTCACTCCTGGGGATGGGGAATGCTGGAGGTAACCCCGGGTTCACTCAGAGCAGCAGCCGGGGGAATCCGGCCCCCTCCTTGGCAGCCGGGGCCAGGCTTAACTTACACGGTAAATCCCAAGGGTTCCCCCCTGCGAATTCCCCGATCCTGATGGATACTTGATCCCTGGGACGTGTCAGAGCTAAAAATACCCCCTGGCTGTGAAAAAACTGGGAATAGCCGAGTGTTAGAAGCCTTGGGGATGGGGCTCTCCTGGGAGCGAAGTGGCCGGACGTGGGGCTCGGTGTTTCTCCCACACACCTTGCCATTCCCAGCTCCTGCCGTTGCCAAGGGAACGCTGCTGAGGCGCTTCCCAAGTACCTGGCAGCTGCCAGATTGGAAAGGGCAGCCCAGGAATGTGGGCGAGACTCTGCGGGTCCTGCCGAGTGGCCGTGGGCGGGAGCTGCACCTGAGCATCCTCGGGGTTATCCCGGGGTGAGGCACCCTCAAATCATCCCAAAAACGGCTGCGGGATGAGGTTGGCAGCCTTGGGAACCTTGGATTCTCCTCTTGGATTCTCTTTTCTCCTGTTGGATTCTCCTTTCTGGTTCAGCTAACCACAAGGCCGCCCTGCTCCAACCTCTCCTGGTGAGGAATGAGCTGCCTGCAGGCCACGGGAAGCAAAGGGCTTTTCTCTGGAATATCTGGCTTGGGAAATGAAAAGGGGCCAGGGACGGCTTTGCTTGAACCTTGCCAAGCTCTGGAAACTGCGGATAGCACTTCCAGTGCTTCTTCAAGGAACAGCCTCTGGAAGAAAATGAACCAACAAAGGAAAAAGAGGGTCCGGCCTGCTCAGGCTTCTCCACCTCTGTGCCATGGCTTCATCCCAGAGGATGAGGAGCTTGCGGGGCTTGGAAAACCTCAGGAGAAAGGATTCCTTAGGGAAATCCTGCTTTTTGTCAGGAAAAGCCAAACCTGGGCTGTGGGAGCTGCAGGAACTGTTAAGCAGCAAGGAGTGAGCGCACGGCCGGGATGCCCTCAGCCACGGAAAACCAGGAAATCCCATCAAAACAAATCCATAGCAACTGCAAATGGGCTTCTCCCGGGAAGGGAAGGAGGGAGGGAAGCAGGTCATCCATCAGCCTCGGGGAGATCCCAGCAGGAAAACCAGCACCGGCCCAGGGAGAGCGAGGATTTGTCAGGATCCAAGCCTGAGGAGATCAGTCCTGTTTCCCTGGCCTCCCCCTAATCCCACAGCTCCCAAAAGGCTCCTCAGGAAAGCCTGGCAATCGGAGTCCCACAGACGTGAGGGACACCGGGAGCGGGGATCATAAAGAACCACCTGGAGCCGTGAACTCGGCGCTCCCTCCGGAGCCACGCCCGGCACTCGGCTCTGCCGACCCACAGCTGTTCCAACGGCTCGGGAGCAGCTTATCTCAGCCATAAAATACGGGGGGGAAAAAAAGGGAGTAATATCTCTGCTGCCTTCTCATCCCTGCCGCTCCAGGAACAGCTGAGAAACAGCTGAGTAATTGCTGGGAGCAGGGATGGAGGAGGGGAGCCACGGAGCGGGGAAGCCCTGGAAGATGATCTGGGAGCGGGAATCTGGCTCGCGGAGGCTGGATCCTGCTCCCGGAGGATGGATCCCCCCAAATTCCAAGTTGGGAGAAGCGAATTCAGGGATGTGGATGGCCGGACTCGTGTGTTGTTATCCCAGGATAACACATGACTCTGGAAGTGGCCGTGGAGTGATGGAATGCTGGGATGAGGGTGCTCCAGGTGGGATAACCAGAACCCTTCCCACCCCGTGGTCTCCTCTTGATTCCACCCAAATTTTTCCTTCCATGCTAAAAACAGGCAGAGAAGACCCATCCCAGATCCTGCAGGAACCTCCCCAGGGCTCCAAAGGCCGGAGCTGCCCATCCAGAGGACGGAGAATCCACCTGGTGGGGTCGGAAGGGTGTTCAAAATTTAAGCTATCCTGAAATTCCTCAGGGAATCCCAACACAAAACCCTTGGGAAAACAATCCTGTCCCAAAAAGAGCGACCTGAAAATCAGCTGTGGTTTGGGTCACGCCCAGCTCCAGCTTTTAACAAGGATATTTATCCCATCCAGCAGGGACACCTTCCGCTGGATCAGGTTATTCCAAGCTCAATCCAACCTGGCCTAATTTCATCCCGAATAATTCCACGTATCCCAGCAGGAATGAGTTCTCGGTCACAGCCCATCCAGCAGCACCTTCAGCTCCTCCTCGTGTCCCACACACACAATCCCTTCCTTTTTCCCAGAAATATTAATGGTTTTCCAGCATGCCTGCACATTCCATAAACTCCCTGCCACCACTGTGCCAAGATGTCACCCGTGAGCAGCTCTGGCTCTCTGCTCCCAAGGAGAATCAGGGAGTCTCCTGAGCTGGGATCCCAGGGATCAGCAAATCCAACTCCTCATCCTGCCCAGGACAATCCCAATCCCACATCCCAGCCCCATCCCTTAGGGAGATGGAAGATGCCTGCCCTGAAAATGGGAGTTTCCAGTTCGTCCCTGCGCATCCTCAGCGGGGCAGTCCAGGTGGGAAATGCCACTGGAGACCCTGGAGTGCTCCAGAAATTCCTGGTTGGTGGGATCGGCGGAAAATGCATTGGAGAGGGACCCAGCACAGAAAGGAAAACACAAGGGGGATCCAAGGAAAAGTTGGGCTGCAGGGGGGAAAGGAGCAGCAGGTTCACGCCATGAACTTCAGCACGCCCGGAATTCCAAGTGGGAACACAAGCCTTGCTTAGAAATTCCGCGTGGAAGGGAGGCGGATTTGCAGCCCGATCCCAGAGGAAAATGCGGCTCTCCAAGAGTTGTTCCGTTGTTTAAACTCCCTCTGACATTTACTCTCTCTAATGTCAGCTCTCCCAACCCAAACATTCCAACGGAATTGTTTCCCAACCTTTCCTTTGCCTTCCCTGATGAAGGTTAACTGCTCCCTCTGCTCCAGCCCAGCCACACGTGAGCCGCGTGGAACGAGGCAGGAATTCCAAGGGAAGCAGCTCCTGGCACTTCGGGTGCAGACACCGACCTTTCCTCCGAGGAGAGCTGGATTTAGGGCTCACAGAAAGCTGGGAAAAAGTTTGGAATGGGTGGGACAGGTGTGGGAGAGCCTGAGCTGGACACTTTGGGAATGCTGGAGGGAAGAAGGGACGTGGGAAGAAGTTGCCTGCACAATCTGGGAGCACAGGGAACAGATTATTGAGGTGAACAGATCCCTCTGCTCCAGAGCCATGTGGAACAAGGCAGGAATTCCAAGGAAAGCAGCTCCCAGCACTTCGGGTGAAGATCCAACCTTTCTTCCAAGGAGAGATGGATTTTGGGCACACAGAAAGCTGGGGAAAGCGGCCTGGAAGGGTTTGGAATGGGTGGGACAGGCTGGGGAGAGCCTGAGCTGGAAACTTTGGGAATGCTGGAAGGAGGGAGGGATGCGGGAGGAGCTGCTCTGGGAGCACAGGGAACAGATGGCCTTTCCATGGATAACGCTGCATCATCAGGGTTATTTAAAGGAACTGCCCAAATGCAGCTCCCGAGCCTTGGAAAATCGTGTTTTCCAGGAATAGCAATGGATAAAAGGGACGGAAGCTCCTGGCAGCCCTTTCCAAGGAGATCTCATCAGCTGAGGCAGCACTAGTAGGAGACATCCCAGGAATATTCCAGAATCATGGCTCTGGAATTGAGGGACGACGGAGACTTTTTACCAGGGTCGAGACAGGAGGGAATAAACTGAAATCAATTTAAATTGGATTTGAGGAAGGAATTCTTCCTTGGGAGGGTGGGGAGGGGCTGGGATAGAATTCCCAGAGAAGCTGTGGCTGCCCCTGGATCCCTGGCAGTGTCCAAGGCCAGGCTGGACGGGGCTTGGAGCAGCCTGGGACAGTGGGAGGTGTCCCTGCCCATAGAATGGGAAGGGATGAGCTTCAAGGTCCCTTCCCACCCAAAGCATTCCATGACTCTGTGATTCCATAAAATCCCGCAATTCAGGGAACCCCCAAATCCTCTGTGGCTTTGTGGAAGTGTCCAAAGAGAAAAGCGAGGAGCAAGCCAGACTCATCCCAGCATTCCCAGAGTAAGGAAGACCCCAATCCACAAGGATGGAACAGCAGCCTTGGGCACTTGCAGGGATCCAGGAGCGGCCACAGCTTCCCTGGGAATCTGTGCCAGGGCCTCCCCACCCTCCCAGGGAGGAATTCCTTCCCCAAATCCCATAAATCTACCCTGCCTTCACCACTGCTGGTTCATCATCCCTGTGTTTGGAAAACCAGGAATTTTGGGAATGGATTTGACTGATTCCATCCCCTCGGAAGCAGCAGAGATTTGTCCCTATGGATGTGTCCCTTTGGATGGCTGTGGATTGGGAATTCTCCCCTGCAGCCCAGCCTGGCTAATTACTGCACCCCTCTAATTACACCTCGAAGGTTATCCCTCATTTAAGTGTAATTTGCAGTGCATTAATTAATTATTAACCAATTATTATTTATTTAACAATTATTTATTCAATTGATTAACAATTAATTAATTTTTCCAATTGATTAATTAACGAGCCAGGCTGACCAGCACTAATTGTTATTCTCAGCCACCTCCCCAAGACCCTGCTCAGCAAGATTCCAATAAAAGCGAATTTTTCCATTAAAATCCGCTCCATGGAGGAGAGAGGGCAGAGAAGAGGGATAAACCCAGCCTGGATGCGCCTTGGGAAGAGTTTAAGTGGGGAAAAGACATTCCCGAGCTTGGCATCACCCCATGGAATGGCACATCCAGGGCGCTGCGCCTGCTGCCGGCAGAGGAGCTCCGACTGCCCAGGAAAATCCCGGAATGGGGGGGAAACGGGGAAGATCCATGTGGAGGCCAAACGGGTAGGAGCGGCTGGGATTTTGTGGTATCCAAAGGCCCCTCCGGGTCCCGGCCGGCGGCTCCGGCGGGAATTGCCGTTGTTCGGGAAGGGATTGTGATGAGTCACCAGCCAAAGTTCTGCCGGGAGAAAGGGGGGGCCCGGCAGGGAGATTTCCAAACATGGCAATGTTTATTTGGAATTCGGGCCGAAGGAGAGATTCTGCGAGATCCAGAGGGGAGATTGGCTGGGGATGAAGCCCGCTGGCTACTGGATATCGCCAGCAATCCAGGGAAAAAAACCTGGGATTGCTGCAAAGCCCGGAGCACACGGGGACAGAAACGCCTCCAGCAGTGCTTCCCTCTCCATAAAATCCCAGAGTCCTTGAGGTTGGAAAAGCCCTCCAGGATCATTGATCCCACCTTGTCAGCCCAGAGCCGTGAGTGCCACATCCAGGCATTCCATGGACACCTCCAGGGCTGGGAAACGCTCCAGAAGGAGCCCCCAGGAGTGGCAATTTCCGAAGCTGGCCCATTCCAAGGGGATTCTTGGCCGTGTTTAGCCAGGCCAGGTGTTGGGAAGCACCTCCACAGCTGGCCCTGAGCGTGTCCCAGGATTCCTGACAGGAGCTCCCATTCCCGGATTGTGGGTCATTCCCATCCCACCACGAGGCTCCCAAGCCAAGCTCAGCAGCAAATCCTGGCTCCAAGGCGTGGAAAAAGGCAGGTGGGATAATTGGAGCAGGGAGCACACTGCAGCAGCAGCCTCAGCATCCTTCCCTATGGAACAACAACATTCCCTATGGATCAGACATCCCAGCTGCCAGCGGGGAGCAGGATAGGCAGAGGGGATGGAACATGCAGGAAAATGGGAATACATGGAGGGAATGAGGATTGCAATTTCCTTCTCTGCTGGGAGAAACCCCTTGGCCCTAAAATCTCTGCTGGTGCATCCCAAAATGGGACATCCGGCAGGAATTGCAGGGTGGGAACATCAGGGATATTTCGGGCTGAGGTTAAGGCAAGGAGCGAGCCATTCCAGCAGGAATTCCCAGGTGGGCAGAGCTGGGAATACCCATGGGGGCGAGGAAGCAGCAATGAGCTCCCCCAGTCCAACCAGAGCAATCCCAAAAGGAGGCAGAAGGAGGACGGGAACTCCTGGAAAAATCCTGTATTCCCACATCCGGATGAGTCCATCCACCGCTTCCCGGGAGCAGCACAGCTCCCGACCCTGGAGCTTCCCAGAACAGCAGCTCCTGGGGCACGGCTGAGCTGCTTCCCGGGATCTGGGAATGGCCTCCTGCCAGGAGCAGCAACCACACCCCGATCCCTCTAATTACTCCCGATCCATCCAGCCAGGAATTCGCGGCTGATCGGGAATAATTGGCATGGATAACGAACCTGGGCTGGAGCTGCAGCCTCGGGGTGATGCTGAAGGAGCTGAGCAGCTGCTATTCCAACTGCTGGGAATGCAGGAAAGGCAGGAAAAGTCCAGGGTGGGGCAATGCTCGGCTATCGTGGGGATCTCCCGGCTCCGAAGGAGGGAATCTCCCAGCTCCGAGGGTAGGAATCTCCCGGCTCCATGGGTGAGAATCTCCCATCTCCAAGGGTGGGGATTTCCCAGCTCCAGGGCTTGGGATCTCCCGGCTCCAAAGCTGGGAATCTGCCGGCTCCAAGCGATCCCACAGCGCTGGGAACAGGGCAGAGGCTCCCAGGCATCGCTCTTAAGGACCATGTGGGATTTTGGAGATTCCCAGGATAAATTCCCTATCCAGTCCCAGCACCCCCTCCTCACATGCCCCTCAGCTGATTCCCTGCTCTGCCAAGCAGAATCCATGGATTTCCCACACACCGGGAGCTCTCCGCTGCTTTCCCAAATCCTATTTTAAGTTACAAATGGGTCCGGCTCCTTCTCCAGGAGGAAACAAGGGGACTGTGGGGCAGCCCTGGTGGCACGGAGTGTCCCAAGTCCCTGCGTGCAGGCACTCCTGGATGGGAGCAGAGCGGGATCACTCCGGGATTTCCAGCAGCAAAAGGGCAGCGGATTGCTTGGAAAAAAAATCCCAGAATGGTTTGGGTTGGACGAGACCTTAAAGCTCATCCAGTTCCATGGGCAGGGACACCTCCCGCTATCCCAGGGCGCTCCAAGCCTCATCCAACCTGGCCTTGGACACTTCCAGGGATGGGGAATCCACAGTTTCTCTGGGAATCTGTGCCAGGGCTCCCCTCCCAGCCTCGCGGCACCCCAGGCGGATCCGAACAGGGACCCACGCTCTGATTCCCTGGATTCAGAGGTGGCCCTGGATTCAGAGCTGGGGCTCGGGGAAGCCCCAGCAAGGCCCGGCAGGACCTCGGTGGGTCCGAAGCGCTCTGGGATGGGCTCTGCTCCGTCCCACCCAGGAATTCCCACCCCGGCAGCATTCCACGATCTCTCCCTGAGCCGGGGGAGCTCGGATCCAGCTGCTCCCACTCCCACGCTGGGGTGTGGGCGGTGGGAATCCCGCTGGCTCGGAATGGCATTCCCAGCGGGAGGAGAGGGACACATTCCTGCCGTCGCTCCCGAAGCTCCCGCGGCGCAGCTGTCCCTACCCCAGCTCCCGTCCCCGCGATTCCCGGCTGGAATCACGCACACAGCCAGGCCCTCTGGATGCTCCTGGGGGAGCAGGGATCCGAGCCCGCCCAGCCCTCGGCTGCCGAGCATTCCCGCCGCGCGCACACTTCGGGATGGCTCCAGATTCTCCCGTCGGATGGGATGCAGCTGGTGACCCCCGGCCCGCAGAATTCCCCGCGCTCAAGCCTCTCCAAGACTTTTCCAGGCTGTGGAAAAGAGCAGCGGAGCGCCCTGGCCGTGCCGGGCTCGCTCTGCTCATCACCCCCCCACACCCCATTCCTTTGGGGACACCCATGGAGCGCCGATTCCCGGGATGGAGGAGGGGACAGGGACACCAGCGGAGCCCTGGCAGCTGGCCAGGAGCCATCCCGGCACTTCCCACATAAAAGGAAAAATTCCAGGAGCGGGGGGAAGCCGAACCCCCGCTGACAGCGCGACCTTGAGATTTTGCCCGGCGCAGCCGAGGATTAAAGCGCCCGCTCGGATTTCTGTGCCTGGGACAATTCCAGAGGCTCCAGGCTGTGCCAGAGGGTGGGAATGTCTGGGCAGGTGGCGGCGGTGCCAAGAAAAGCCTCGTCCCGATCCCATTCCAAAGGTTTGGGTTGGAAGAGACCTCCACCCAACCCATGGGATCCCTTTGGATTTGCACCCCGTGATCCCATTCCAGAGGGTGCTGCCTTCACCCAGCCCACGGGATCCCTCTGGATTTCCATCCCATTGTTTCACGGAACCCAGGTGCGCTGCAGGGTCAGGAAAAGCCTTTCCCTATGGAAAGAGGATGTAGTAGGGAGAGAGGCTTCCCCGCGGCTCGGCTGCAGGAATTCCCACTCACACTTGGGAAAACTGGATCCAGGAATTTCCCTCCCAGCCCAGCTTTTGCTGCTGGGTGAGACCTCCCCGCTCCTGCCAGGATGTTCCTGCTGAGCTTGGAGCAGCTCCCGGGATTTTGCCTCTGGAGGTGACAGTGTCTGGGGGGTGCCTTTCCGTTCCCAAACTCTCCCTCTCCTGCAGCACCTCAGAATTCCATGGAATTATCCGTTATGGGATTTTCCGGGCCCTGTTTCAAAAGTCAAACTAAAAAAGCCATTTCAGATCTCTTGGAATTCTCTGATCCAAGCCCGCTTTTCCCTCTGGCTCCTGGAAAAAAAAGCAGGACCCAGCTGATGTTGGGATAAATCCTTCTCCTGTCTCCATGTGGAGATCACTCCTTAATTCCCAGTAATTAATAGGGAATTCTGCAGGTGGGAGCCACCCCTGTGCTTAAACCCAGCTTTGTTTAACCCCATCCAGAAAATCCACGAGGATCCCTGGAATTTTCAGGGATGAACACAGGGACATCCAGGCACCATCCTGCTCCTGCCTTGCCTTCAAATCTCCCTTTGGAGCAACATTTCCAACTGGGAGCAACTGGGAAAAGGCAAATCCAAAGGGAGCAGCAGCCGGGTGTCCAGAGGTTTATCCCAGGCCTTTCCCACATCATTCCCACTTGGCACCTGTTGCTTCCTGATCCTTATTTTCCCAGCAGAAATGGGGAATGAAGGAAAAGCAGCAGCTCTGACAACTCAGCTGGGCTGGAAAATGAGGATGCTCCATGAGCCAGAGGGCTTGGAATATTTTTCCTTTCACCGAAAGGAAGATTTCTCCTCTTGGAAATGGATTTTAAAATAGACCCCATTCCCCATTAATTCCACAAAGTGGGATCTTTCCAAGTGTTGCCTTATAAGTCCCTATTTTCCAGAAGTTTATGGCTTGGGAATGAGCAGAGACTCCAAGCTGGATTCGTCTGCCTTTTCCCCAATTCCTTCCTTAACCAGTTTTAAACTGAGCCAGAGGAAAAATGGGGAATTTGCTGCTTCCACTTTTCAGGGATTCCCCTGTGCCCCGGTGCATCCCAATATTCCCAGCGGTGGGACATGGACACTCCCCGCACCCCCCAAATCCAATTATCAGAATTCCCATAAATTACTGTTTACAAAATTCCCTAAGAGAGTGACCAGAAAAAGATTTTTCCAGCATTTTCCCAGCACTTCCCAGATTTCCAGGGCACATTTCCACTTGGAAAGGAAAACCAGAGGAGATCAAAATCCTTGGACACCAGAGGATTTTCTGACATCCAAAATCGCTGGCTTTGAGATTTTTTTCCAGGACAGAAATGCTGGATCAGGAATTTTTCCTCCTCTGGATGCCAACCCGAAGGGATAAATCTGACACAAATTCCGTATTTATGGCTCTGAGCAGCTGGAGAGAAATTCCCCGGATCCAGCCCCGGTTTGAACTCCTGGAGAGTCTGGAAGTGCTGGATATGGGGATTAATTATCACCAAATCATTCCCAAAGCAACCTTGGATCATGGAAATGCTGGAATTGTCCCAATCCTGCCCCACAAACCAGCTCCAAACCGCTCCTCCCTCCTAAAGATGGGAGTCCCCAGAGGAGTTGGGAATCCAGGCCTGGATTTGGGAAGCAAAGGAGTCTTTCTGCTGTTTTCCAACCCCTCTGCACGTGCTGGGATGGGAGATCCGCCATGGAATTGTTGGATGCCCTGGGGGACAGCGGGAATGCCGGGAGGGGGACGCGGGGCTGGCACCAACAGCCCTTGGAGCGCCACAAATCCAGGGAAATCCCAGCAGCCACGAGCTCGGATGAGGCCGGGAGGCTGGAATTTTGGGGTGGAATTCTGGGAGATGCGGCACCCCCTTGGCAGAGCTGCATCCCCAGCCTCTGCTCCACGGAAAAGCAGGACTGGGGATCCCTGGGATGTCTCCAAAGCTCTGAGCAGCCCAGGTTCTGCTGATCCCAACTTCTGATCCCAACCCGAGCTGCATCCAAACGTTCCACGCTCTTTTCCCTCTCCATTCCCCCTCCTCAGCCTTAAATCCCATGGGATCATCTCAGATGATTCCCAAATCCCAGCAGGGATAAAGCTGGATTTTGGTCATGGCCAAATCCTTGAATGCCAACGTGTTTTAAACTCTCCCTTCAGCATCCCATTCCCAGCGATCCCATCCCTTCTCCCTGAAGGGGAGATTATTCCCAGGAAAAATAACATGGAAAGCAGCAGAGGAGAAATTCCTGCCTGGAGAGCACCTGGTTTATCTTGGAAAATGCAAAAATCCATGACTTTCCAGCAAACACCGGGAATGTGCTGGCGGTGGCTTTGTGTCTGACATGAAGTGACCTCAGGAATGTTTTCCAACAGCAAAATATTCCTGGTTTTCCAACTGGGACAAAGCCTGGCCTCGTTTCAGTCGTGCTCCGACCTGGCTGTGACCAGGGTTTGAACTCCCCGGAAAAGTGGAGCAGGGAAAGGCAGGAGAGGGGATGGAAGGATAAAGGGGGAAGGGAAAACTGGGTGGAATTGCCAGAGGTGAGCGGTGACACGGGATTCTCTGGGATTTAATGGACACAGAAGGGGAAAAGCAGCATGGAAAAGCAGGGATCCCACATCACCCACGGCACCAGGGCTGGTTTTCAGGGATAAATACTTCCATTCCCAGGAAAAATCGTCCAAACCTCCAGAGCCAAAATCCAAGTTTACCAGAGTTCAAAGACAACTGAATCCAATTCCAAAACAATTCCAATTCCCCAAGAGCAAGTTAGCCCCCCAAAAACCCAGGATCAGTGGGAAGCTCCAATTCCAAAGCTCAAACAGCTCCACACACTCTGGACCAAAATATTCCCGAAATCCTGAATTCCCATGGGAGACAGGAGCCAGCCCGGAATGAGCTGCAGATCCCAAAGCCTCTCCCTGCTCCAAATGGATCCCTCAAGCCAACAAAATCCCAACTTTTCCCAAAGTCGGATTTGGAGGATGTGTAGGAGAGGATGAGCCAATAAAATTGGATTAGAAGATGTTTTTCCTTTTCCAAACTGGCCAGAAAATTCCCGAGAATGGGAATTTGACTAAAACTGAACTTTGGGATCAAATTCCCAACTCATTTTAAGCAATGAATTGTTGTCGGTGCCCACTCCTGGGATCTCGGAAGGCTTTGGGAAGTGATCCAAGGTTCCTGGAGAGCGGGATGTTGCACGTCCCGGGGATATGGATGGGGCTTCTCTGCCAGAGGGAAAGTTTCGATGGGATATCGGGAAGGAATTCCCAATATGTGAGGGTGGGGAGGCCCCAGATTCCCAGAGAAGCTCTGGCTGCTCCATCCCTGGAATTTTCCAAGGCCAGGTTGGACGGGGCTTGGAGCAACCTGGGATAGTGGGAGGTGTTGGGAATGATCTTCAAGGCCCCTTCCCACCCAAACAATTCCATGATTCCATGAATTCTCCCATGCCAGACAACACCAAACTCCACACCCCCATCCCTGATGGATCAGCCCAACCTTCCCGTTGCTCCAGAGGAAATTATCCCATTATTAGGGCAGCTCCCGGCACCTTGAAAATGCCAATTCCCATTTCCTTCCCTGTATTTCTAATCCTGGGATACTCCGAGGATCGATAGCCCCGGGATGCAGAGGAAGCTGCTCCCGGTCAGATATCCAATAATTATTGGATACCTCGGCCTCTGCTGGCTCCGGCGTGGGTGGGTTGCCAGGTTATGCCGGCACAAAATTCCATTTCCAGAGGGAAAAAAAACTTCCCCCGGGATCCAGATTTATGGCTGGAGTGGGATATTTCCATCCTGGGAAGGCAGGGACAGGAAGGATGGAAAAGCTTTTGTTTTCCCACTTCTCTTCCTGCTTTTCCTCCTCTCCCTTGGGACACGAGCAGCCGATATCCATGGATACGACACCAACATATCCAGGGTCAAATCCTCTCCTAATGATCCCAAATCCACCATCCCAAGCCAGGAGATGATCCCATTGGACTGGGAAGTTTGGGATGGTACTGCTGATCCCTAATTCCAGACTGGTTTGGGTTGGAAGGGACCTTAAAGCTCATCCAGTTCCAACCCCAACACTTCCCACTGTCCCAGGGTGCTCCAAACCCCGTCCAGGCTGCCCTGGGACACTTCCAGGGGCAGCCACAGCTTCTCTGGGAATCTGTGCCAGTTTTCCTCATGGATCAGCCCTTCCCTGCTCACACACTCATGGAGCAGAGGGTATATTCCATTTTTTCCCCTGCCATGCTTCCTTCGTGATCCAAGCACCGAAAAGCAGGGAATTCTGGATGCCGCATCTGACTCTGCCAGCAGAAATCCTGAATTTAATCCCTGCAGGTGCCGGATTTTGAATGGCACAAAATCCAACGGATCCGTGGAGAGATCCCTGCAATTACCAGAGGTGGGAGCAGAGCTTTGTACAGCCACCAGAAAGAATGGGAAAAACTCCTAAAAATGCCTGTGCTGCTCCAACCCCAGCAGCTCCTGCATTCCAGAGGTTTCTTCCTTTCAGCTTCCCAACACAGCCACAGCAACTTCCAAGCAAATTCCAGGTGGGAGTTCTGCATGACAAAAGCACTGCTCGGGATTCCAAATTCCTAAGGGCTCCTAATTCCAGCTGGAGGCTGTTCCCGGAGCATGGAGCTGCAGAAGTCCTGGGATGCTGCCACTGTTTAGGTTGGAGCCGTACTGGGAAGTTTCTCCTGGAAAAGCCCCATATATGGATTAGGGAGAACAAAGGGCAAGGAAGGAGCAAGATTTGGGATTCCTCAGCCAGGGAATGGGGCTGGATGTGTCCGGGAGCAGGGAAGAGCCTGGAATGGGGCACTGGGACAAGCTGGGGGAGAAGCAGGAGAGGAATGAGGGAGGAATTCCTTCCCAAAATCCCATCTAAGCCTGCCCTCTGGCAGAGGGAATCTCAGGAAATTGCAGAATCATGGAATGGTTTGGAAAATGGGTTGGAAAAGATCCCAAAGCTCGTCCATTCCCAGCCCTCCCACAGGCAGGGACACCTCCCACTGTCCCAGGTTGCTCCAAGCCCCATCCAACCTTGGAAAACCATGAGAATAAACCCCCGCAGCTCCCTGCAGACCATTCCCAGGATTAACAGCTTCTCCCTCCTCCCAGGTCTTGATAACAAAGCTGCTGGAATTCCGGAGTTTTCTACGTTTCCCCATGATCCTGGGATCCATAAATAGCCCTGGCATTTCCAGCGGCACATCTGCCTGTGGAAATTGGATTGCGAAGGAGAATTGGCCAGAGTCCTTGTTGAATTCCCGTTGTTATCCATCTTTCCTGATGTCCTTTCCTCCAAACCCCGTCCCAACTCCAGGCGGAGATGCGGAGTGAAGTCATTAGGAAAGATTTCCTGACAAACCTCGGGAACACCAAAGGGTTCCGGGCATTTTTCCCCTTCCATTGGATAAGCCCTGACATCTCCACACTCTTCCCAAACTTTTCCTTGGAGTCATTCCCACTCCTTCCCTGCCCAGCACAGGGAAAGGCCAAGGTTTGTGTGGAGTCACCTGGTTTGATCCAGGATTGATCAGATTTTGGAGGAATTTTGCTCCAAGAGGGAAAAATGTAAAATTTCCTGGAATTCTTTTTCCTTTAAAAGCTTCCTTGCTCTCAGGAAGGGGGAATGGCTTTAAACTGGAAGAGAGGAGGTTTAGATGGATTTGGGAAGGAATTCCTGGCCAGGAGGGTGGGGAGGCCCTGGCACGGATTCCCAGAGAAGCTGTGGCTGCCCCTGGACCCCTGGAAGTGTCCAAGGATAGAGTTTGGAGCAACCTGGGATAGTGGGAGGTGTCCCTGCCCATGGAAAGGGAATGGAGGAGCTTCAAGGTTCCTTCCAACCCAACCCATTCCAGGATTTGGGAATTGAGCAGGAGTTTTCCCAGGGATCTCTGTTAAACCCTCTGGTCTCCCCAAGCCCTCAGTGCTGTCCCCTTATTCCCAGCCACATTCCCAGATCCCATTTCCACATCTCCCTCTTCCCAAAATCCCTGACCACAGACTTGAGCCTCTCCCAGCAAAACCAAATCCCTGGATTCTGGCGGAGTTTCCTGCCATGATCATCCCAACATTTCTTTCCATGAATCCCCTTCCCATCCACATTATCCCTGTTTCTGTCCCACTGATTCCCTTGGACAATTCCCTCAGCCACTCCTGCAGGCTCCGTGGATCCATTTACATCTTCCCATTAAAAGCCAGGAATGGTTTCCAGGAGTGCAAAATTCCATTAATTGATATTAAACAGAGGATCCTGGAATGTTCTGGATCTGCTCCCGACCCCCAGGATCAGCTGGAGAGGGAGAGGGTTGATCCAGAGGATCCGAGACGGGATTTGTTCCGTTGTTTCTCACGCCCACGCAGAGATTTTAATTATCCCCACGGAGTGATTGCTGTGGCCACTGTCCCTGTGCCAAGCCAAACCCATGGATTTCTTATTTTCCTTATCCCAACATCAGCCTTTCCTGCTGGCCACACAGGGATGATGGAGCACCCAGCCATAAAAATCCAGGAAAAAAGGAAAAAGAGCAAAAACCGCAAAATCTGACCACGAAATTGAGATGAAAAATAAAAAAGGAGGGATTTTTCCACTAAATCCATGGATAAAAAAGGCTTTTGGGAGTCCACATCAACATCTGGGAAGGGCTGGAAGCTGCCCGGGATGTTTGGAGTCGGTGCTGATGCGTGGGATGAGTGACATTGGCTTGGGGACACGGAACGGGAGCGAGTGATCCTGGTAATCATTGGGAATCAATGAGGCTGAACAGCACTGCCACATTCCCAGGGCACCACACGCGGAGCAGGAATGCTGGGAATACCCCCCCTAATTCCTCTCAATCCTCTTTTTTCCCTCCATTTAGTGTGGAAAAGCTGCCCTTTCCCAGAGCCTGATTGGTTCGTTCCCTCTAAACCAGCAGGAGCGGGAAATCGGAATCCATGCAGGTCATGGAAAAGCTGCTCTGGGATGGGATGCCCAGGATGGGAGGGGATGGAGCCAGGAAGCTTCGCTGGCTCCCCCGATCTTTTAGGAATTTTGGATTTCTGATCCTCGGCTGAGGATGTTGGGAGAAGGATGGGGGCAGGGAGCGATTCCCGGATTTCCACGGAACTCCAGGGAAGTCACGGGGAAAGGACAAATTTAATCAAAAATATTCCTCATTTCCCATTCTGCATTTCCAGCCTGGCTTTGAGGCATCCTGAGTTTTAACTCCAAATCCCAAAAAAAGAAAAGCTTTAAAACCCCTCCCACACGGAATGCAATTGCTCCAGGAAAAAGAGGGATTAGGGCCGGAGGCACACGGATATGGATTATTCCATCCTTTGGCAAATGGAAAATAAATCATCCCGTCGGAGCAAGAGCCACAAGGGCAAGGGAGGGGGCAGAAAAATGGGAACGTGACTCCTACTCACTCCAGATTATCCTTGGGATGGGGTGGATCAGGTTCCCGCAGAATCGAGCGCCGACAGAAAAAAACGGATTTGGGGGGGGGGAGGGGAGGGAACAACCAACAAATTAAATGGAAAAATCCAACAGTGGATAATTAGCACATGGAAGAGCAAAGCTGCAATTTAGGTGTCTCCAAAGGGAAATCCCAACAAGTGGCTCCGCGCATTTATTTTCCCTTTTTTCTTTGATCTCGCTGGCTGGGAGGAGAATTCCTGCAAAACTGGAGCAACCGAGAGCAGGAAAAACCCCGAGCGGAGACGGTCGGTGTCTCCCCCTCTCCTGACCCCTCTTCCCGCCCCCAGGACTCATTAAACAGGGAAAGTCCCGCGGGATCCACAGGTTCTGGCAGCGAACACACGGAGATGTTTTCCAGAGCAAATGTTGGGCCATAAATAATGGATCAGGAATGGGGCTGGAATGAATGGATTTATCCTCTCCGGAGCTCCAGAGTCAGAGGAGGCTGGAGAACCCAAAATCAGCGTTTGAACCTAGCTCGGGAATCCCTCCCTAATCCTCCTAAATCCCATAGGAATTCCACCTCTTTCCAAAGGCTGGGCCAAACACAAGGATCCTGATGGCTCCTGGGCTGGAAATCGGATTTAACTGGAGCGTGGTCTCATTTTAGGGAGAAATCCTTCCCTGAGGATGGAATTCCCAGAGCAGCTGTGGCTGCCCCATCCCTGGAAGTGCCCAAGGCCAGCTTGGAGCAACCTGGGATACTGGGAGGTGTCCCTTGGGCAGGAAAACCCCGGAGCGGAGCCAGTTGGTGTCTCCCGCTCTCCTGACCCCTCTTCCCGCCCCCAGGACTCATTAAACAGGGAAAGTCCCGCGGGATCCACAGGTTCTGGCAGCGAACACACGGAGATGTTTTCCAGAGCAAATGTTGGGCCATAAATAATGGATCAGGAATGGGGCTGGAATGAATGGATTTATCCTCTCCGGAGCTCCAGAGTCAGAGGAGGCTGGAGAACCCAAAATCAGCGTTTGAACCTAGCTCGGGAATCCCTCCCTAATCCTCCTAAATCCCATAGGAATTCCACCTCTTTCCAAAGGCTGGGCCAAACACAAGGATCCTGATGGCTCCTGGGCTGGAAATCGGATTTAACTGGAGCGTGGTCTCATTTTAGGGAGAAATCCTTCCCTGAGGATGGAATTCCCAGAGCAGCTGTGGCTGCCCCATCCCTGGAAGTGCCCAAGGCCAGCTTGGAGCAACCTGGGATACTGGGAGGTGTCCCTTGGGCAGGAAAACCCCGGAGCGGAGCCAGTCGGTGTCTCCCCCTCTCCTGACCCCTCTTCCCGCCCCCAGGACTCATTAAACAGGGAAAGTCCCGCGGGATCCACAGGTTCTGGCAGCGAACACACGGAGATGTTTTCCAGAGCAAATGTTGGGCCATAAATAATGGATCAGGAATGGGGCTGGAATGAATGGATTTATCCTCTCCGGAGCTCTGGAGATGTGGAGTCAGAGGAGGCTGGGATTTCAGTGGATTCCAAGTAATCCAAGATTTTTTAGGATATCTTATTTTTTAGGCTTTTCTTTTTCAGGATTTTGCCAGAGCTCATTTTCCCAATGCCCAATCCATTCCTGTGGAATGTGGATGGACCTGGCACCAGCAGCTCTTCCCTCTGAGGTGACATCCAGCCCGGTGTCCATGACTTCCTTTGGAATTATTTAACCAAAATTCAATCCCAACCTGAAATCCAGACTATTTCGGTGGAGAGGAGAAAGGATGGGAGAGAGGGAAGTGGTTTTCCAGGAAAACCCCGGATCAGGCAGACTTTGAGCCACCCTCATTTTGCCACCGGAGTTTGGCTGGGCAGGAGCTCACGGATCCCACAGATCCCACGGATCTCACGCCGCGTCCTGCGTCACAACTCTAACTTGGATTCAAGGACATTCCCAGCTGGAATCTGCTGGAATGAGGTGTTGGGATAACAGAGGAGACATCTCTCGTTTGCTCCCACTGATTTCCCAGCGTTCCCTGTCATTCCTGCTGCTCCTCGTGACCTTCCAGGGAGGACAGGCACGGATACAAGAAGAGCTCCCTAAATTCCATTAACTTCCCAAAATTCCCTCTGCCTTTCAATCCAGGCAGCCTGAATTCCCAAATAATGAAATCTCCTGTCAGGATGATGCGATCCAAAGTGACATTGGCGAAAGAAAGGGGGGAGGAAAAATCAGGATTAAAACGGGAGCGAGGGAGAAATGGGTTGTCCTGACAACTGGCAATTCCTTCCCAGCATTCCCAGATTATTTCATGGAATGAATGTTTTCTAATTAAATTGATAAAAGGTGGAATTCAGCCAAAGGTGACCACTTCAGTGTTGGTTGGAAAAATTTCCTTCTCCGATAACAGGAATAGCACGGAAGGATTTAATCACAGCCTGGATTTGCTGGAAAAGCAGTAATTCCATGGTTTTTTAATGGAGCCAAGGAGTTTTATTTTCCCTTTAAACAATCTGAGAGGAAATTGGGAATAAAGCCTGAATCAGCCCCTTGGATTAGGAAGGAGCAGCTGTGAACAGCCTCTCCCACGGAATGATCTAATTCCAGGGTAATTATCCTGGATTTCTACCACGCTGCTAAAATCCGAACATCAGCATTTTTGGGATTGACAGGCTGGGAATTCACGGCGAGGAGCCAAGTGGGAACCTGCAGTGCTGCCCAGCTTCTGCTCCAAGGTCAAGGATGCTGGAACATCCTTGGAAAAGCTGCCAGGATTCATAAATCTCCCTCAAATCCGACCTTTCCTCTCCAGGCACTGCCTGGAATCCGGCATGGAATGGACACGGAAAACGGCAGGACCACGTTGGCTGGGAAGGGGGCTCCAGGCAGAATTCTGGGAAAAGAAAGAGTGAGAAGCACTAGATTGGGCTGTAAATCCCTAAAAATCCTCCTGGTGTTGGAACAGCGCTGACCCTCCCAGGATCTCAGGGTGGATCAAGCTGGAACCTCTGGAAAAGCTCTGGAAAAGCTTCGGAGCAGCTCGAGTGTTTGAACTCCAGGACCTCTGGAGATAAACAGTCTAAATACAGCATCCAAACATTCCATGCTCCCTAGCAAAGCCATCCGTTCGGGAGAAGCCCTCGGAAAACGAGGAATCCACCGGACACGGCCACGGGACGGCAAAACATTGGAAAGTGACTCCGAGTGACCCTTCCCGGCTTGAAACAGAAACAAACTCAACTTTCCTTGGAAAAGCAGCTCCTCGGAGTGCTGCTCGTCCAGATAAATCCATTTGGATCCGGCACGTGCCAGGCCGGGAAGAAGGAAGAGCTCAGGCCGGGGGTCAGGAATTTGAGGGAATATTTATCATCCAAAAGTGACGGAAAAGCAACGCGGAGAAGGGAGAGGGGATTTTTAGAGAGGAGCGAGCACTGCTGAGGGAGAGCTCTGGGAACAACAAAATCCTGCCCCAGAATGGGAATAAGGAATGGGAATGGGGAGGGAGGGATGTGGAGGGGAGGGATCTGCCCCCTCTCTTTATGGCTGGGGCCAGGTTCCATGGAGCATGGAGAAATCATGGAATGTTTGGGTGGGATGCGACTTAAATCCCATCCAGTTCCATCCCCAGCACCTCCCACTATCCCCGGTTTTTCCAAACTCTATCCTTGGACACTTCCAGGGATCCAGCGGGAGCCACAGCTTCTCTGGGAATTCCCTCCCAGCCCCTCTCCACCTTCCCAGCCAAGAATTCCTTCCCACTATCCCATCCATCCCTCCCCTCTGGCAGTGGGAAGCCGTTCCCTGTGTCCTGTCCCTCCATCCCTTATCCCAAATCCCTCTCCAGCTCTCCTGGAGCCCCTTTAGGCCCTGAGATCCCCTTGGAGTTTTCCCTTCTCCAGCTGAACATCCCAAAATGTTCGAGCAGCACAAAACCCCTGGAAGCTGCGGGAGAACATCCCAGAGCAGCTGGGAGGATTCCAGCAACATCCCACGGGATGAGATTCTGGAATGGAGGAGGAATTCCATGCCGCTGCCAGGAGATGCCGGAGGGGGCTGGGAAGACACCCCTGGAGCACAGCAGGTTGGGAATTCCCAAATGCTGCAGGAGAAACGATGGGGAAGAATTTTGGCTCCGGATACTCCTCCGAGGTGGCAAATTCCTGGATCAAGGAATACAGCATCCAAGGGAACTGATCCCATCTGGCGCGGGGCTGAGCTCAGGCTGTTTCCCAGCTCGCAGTCCCTTTACGGAATGGGGGAAAAGCCTGGAGAGATGGACACTGCGGCCACAAGGGCTTCTCCAAGCTGCTCCTTCCCAGGGGAAGCTCCTCTGGAAAAATGGGCATTTTTTTAATGGAATGTGGAACAAAGTTTATCCTGTCCCACCAGGGGCCTTTTCCGCCTCTTCCCTAAAACTGATGACTTGAGCTGGAAAGATTTTGATTCCCGGGAACAACAGCGGGACATGGAACTCCTTCCACATCTTCCCTTCCCAAAGGGCTTCTGAACCCTCCTGCTTCCAGGCAGGAATTTCAGGAATGGTACTGGATAGGGAAAAGGAGGAAAAAAAAAAAACAACCCAAAAATCCAAAAAAACCCACAAAACTGAACTAAACCCTTGGTTTGGGGAGAAAAATCCCATTAAATCTAAAATCCAAGCCCAAGGAATTCCCTGTGTTCAGCTCATGCCCTCTCCCGTCATCCCAGCTCCAGGTGCTGATCCTGGAAATTCCCACCTCATCCACAAGGTCTGGAAAGAGGGAAAACCTCTTGGAATTTCTTATTTTCCATTTTTGGGAAGCACTTCCAACTCTTTCCAGGGAGCTCCAGCTCAAAGGGAGCTGCCAATAATCCCTTTGTTCCTCGTTATCCGGCCACGGAATTCCCACTTTTCCCTGGCTTCTCTCCCAAAATGCCCCCAGCAAGGGGACCAATACTTCCCCTGCGACTCATTATCCCACACCACAAAACTCCCACATTTCCCTGGCTTTTCTCCCAAAACTCCAAGGTCAAGGGCAGAGCGAGGACGAGGAGGCAGCAAACAGCACATGGGAAGTGAGGGCTGGATTTGGGATGAAAAACTCCAAAAAAAAGGGGATCAAGTTGGGAATTTTTGGTCCAAGTATTCCCAAAAAGCTCTCTGGAGTAGCAGAAGGGAGCCCCTTTTCCCACTAAAAATTCCCGGGATGACGGAAAAAGGAGCTTTTTGTGCCCTTCCAAGGCGGTGGCCCCGGAGCCACCCAGGGATCGGTGACATCTGTTGCCATGGGAACGATATTCCCAGGAAACGCGGCTGGAGCAGAGAGGAAACCCCAGAGATCCATTAGCAACAGGTTCCCATGGCAACGGCTCCAAACTCATTAATAATTCCTCCTTCCCTGCTCCCCATCCCAAAAAAAAGCCCCAGAACAACTTTTCCTGGGCATGGGGAGGGGGAAAATCCTTTGGGAATTTCACAGAGGGAATGCACTGGGACACTTTTATAACAACTGGGATTCCTCTCCAAGCCTTGTCTGGGACTCCGGGAATGCTCTGGGATAAAAGGGATGCTCTGGGATACAAGAGATGCTCTGGGACATCGGGAATGCCCTGGGACACTGGGAATGCCCTGCTTCAGGACACCAGGAATGCTCCCGGGACACTGGGAATGCCATGGGACACTGGGAAGGCTCTGGGATAAAAGGAATGCCCTGGGACACACGGAATACTCTGCTCTAGGACACCAGGAATGCTCTAGGACACCAGGAATGCCCTGGGACATTGGGAATGCTCTGCTCCAGGACACCGCTCCCAGACAGTTCCTCCCATTCCTGCAGATCAAAGGAATCGTGGAGCACCAGGGACGCTTTTCCCATCCACTCCCCTCACCCCAGCTGACAATCCATGGATTTTCCCGCTCACCGCTCTTCCGGGAGTTCTGCAAACCCTGGATAAAGCTGGGAAGGAGCACAGGGAATGCTGTCCCGGGACACCAACCCCACCTGCTTCACCTTCCAGAGCCCTGGAATGGGATCTGGGAAACTGGGATCCGGCTCACCACATCCCCAAATATTCCCTTTTAGCCACAAAAAAGCAGGAAGGAGCCCGGATCCATCCCCTGCCACATTCCCAGGTTTTATTTAACACTGGAACTCTCCAAACGCAGTGCTCCAAAGCTTTTCCTGACGTTTGGAATCCCAAATTTCATAATCCGACCCCGGCTGGGGAATTCCAAGCTGTTTATTTTCCCCTCCTATAAAGGAATTCCTATAAAACTGCTGAAAAATTCCATTTAAAAATAATTTTCACGGAGCTGCGCCGGGGATCGCCATAAATCGGGGAAAAACAACCTCGGGAATTGTTTCAGAGCCTAAAAATAATTCCAAGCAGGAATTTTCTCTTCACGCTTGAACTAAGGAATTCCCAAGGATATATCGACATTCTTCCGTAATTAAGGCAAAAAGAAACCTCAAAAAATGGGAATTCTGGGACACAAATGGAGCAGTTGGTGAGGGATGGATGATTCCTGCTCCTTTTCCTGGTGGGATCGCAGCAGGCTTTGGGAATTCCCAGTTTTCTTCCTTTGGTGCAGCTAAAGCTTTTAGGGATGGACACACACAGAGAACAGATTCCACATCCCAAATTTTATCCCAGACTTCCCAATATTCCAGCAAAGGAATGCAACGGGCTCAGGCCAAAGGTTTATCCACCTCTTTTCCTTGGAAAAATCAATACCCAGAGGGAAAGAACCTAAACCCAATGGAAAATCAAGTGACAACTTTCCCTGGATTCAGCCACTGCTGGGATCTTGGATCCAAAGGTCAAGGAAAGAAACTGAACGGAATCAAAATTCTCAACTTTACAAAAGCAGCGCCGGATTCCTGCTGGAATGGAATTTTCTGGAAAAGGATCCTGCTGGTCAATGCAATTTTTCCAAGCAATGGCACCAGAGACATCCAATCCAGAACAGACGAGTCCTGATCCTGCTCCAATCCCACCAGGAATATCAGCGCCCATGGAGCAGGAGAACCATGGAAAAACACAACAGCCAGGGGGTTTTTCCAGCCAGAAAAGGCTGGGAGAAGTTTTCCAGCCTGAACACCGGCAGGAGAAATAGGAGGAAGGTGGACAATGCCCAGATTCCAAGCACTGATCCCAGAAATCATTACTAGGAAGCTGGGATACCTGGATCAGATCCAAAGGATTTGGGTCTAGAGGTGAGTATTCCACGATCCATATTCCAAAGGCTGGGAGGAGCTGCTGGCTCTGGCCTGGGCTGGTTTGTGATGTGGGATAAAGCAATTCCAGCCATTCCAAAGGGAAACCAGCCCCGCCCCTTTCAGGAATTTGCTCATTCCCGCCATTATCCCGAACTTCTCCAGCCCTCTGCAAACAGCACCTGGAAATTCACGGATCAGTCAGGCTCGAATCACACGGACCAGGATGTAAATCCAAGCACCGAGGGCCATCCCAGATAATTCCACATTTATCCAGGGCTCTTCCAACCTGCTGAGATCCCATTCCTGGGAATATTTATGGACTGGCGACGACAACTTCCATGGGAAGACCAAGTTTTCCCAACATGCAGACTAAAGGAGCTCGGGACAGGCTCCCAGCGAAAATCCGGAGTTTTGGGAAAGCTCTTGGCTTCCCAACCCTCTGGAAAGGGCAGCACATCCCAGCATTCCAGAGAAAACAACCCTGCGGGATGCGCCAGCCGGATTGAGCTCATCCCTCTTGGCAGCCCCGGCCCCGGAGCCTTTTCAGGGATGCTGGTCCAGGCATTCCCAGGCAGACAGAATCCCGGGATGTCTGGAGCAGCAGGAATTGTGGCTGCTTGGCACTGGATCGCTCCAGGAGCCATGGGAAGGTGCAGAAAACCTGGATAACATCCAGCACGAGCCGGGATTGGGATGCGCCACGGGGCCAAGCGCATTCCTTGATGTCTCCCTGTTCCCGAGTCTCCCTCATTCCTGAGCCTCCCTGATTCCTGAGCATTCCCGAGATCCCTGTTTCTGAGTCTCCCTGTTCCCAACTCCCTGATTCCCGTGTCTCTCTAATTCCCGACTCTCCGTGTTCCCGAGTCCTCACCCCTCAGGCAAACAAGGAGGAATCCCTTCGGGATGAGATGCCCAGGAGATCAGCAGCAGGGGGAAAAATTCCAGGCTCCCTTCCCAGGATTCGTTCCCTCTGCCCACTCCCGGATTCACCCATCCCTTATCCCAAACTGCTCCTCCGCATCCCGACCTTGATTCCCGTGCCAAGGACAAGGATTCGGGGATAAGGAAATTCCTGAGGGCTCTGGGAAGGATCTCAGAGGGAAAGTGGGAACAGAGTGGGCTCAGCTCCGTCCCAGCCATCCCAAACCAATCCCAGTGGGAGTGCGTTATCCAGGGAATGCTTCAGCGTTCCCTGCAGGAGAATCCCTGGGTTTTGCTAAGCTCGGTTTTAGGCCCAGTCTACAAAGACAGATCCCACTTTGGGCTGGGAATGTTCCCTTCCAACCCCTCCTTTCCCTCACAGCCGATTCCTGCTTGGAAACTGCCAAGGAAAAAAGAATTCCAGTGACCCCAGGTTGTTTTCCTTGGAATCCGGAGCTGTTTATACCAAACCCTGCCTGAAGCTCAGCCCTGGGAGCGGAGGAAGGAGCGAGGAGGGTGCAAAGCCCAGCCTAAAATCCTCACCTGCCCAAAGCCCAGCTCAGACCAGGCTCTGCTTCCATCAGGAAATGCGGGGTTAAGCCTGGCTTAAAGTTGGGCCTAAAGTGACTCCAGCAGGGATGATCCCGCCTTGTTTGCCCTGGGCTCTGTCCCAAGGGAAGCTGGAGATGGATTTGGAATCTCCACAGGGTCAAGATTTGGGATCACCCAGCAGGTCAGGATTTGGGATCGCCCGGCAGGTTGGGATTAAGCAGCCCCATCCCACCTGAGCTCAGCTCCACAGAGCTGGCAGCCCTTGGAATGCGCCCTTTCCCAAGCCTCATCCCCAAGAATTCCCATTTGTGGCACCAAATCCCAGATTTTGCTTTGCCTCCCATCTTTCCCTCACTGTCATTCCCAAGAAAAGGTGTCAGCTCCTCCTTGTCTCCAGATCCTCGGAGACGGGAGCAGAATTCCACGCAAACACCGCTGTTCTCACCCCAAATCTCCCAGGAATTCCTGGGACAGCAGGAAAATCCAAACAAACAGGCGGAGAGGATCAAAGAGTTTGGGAACAACGAGCTCTACACGAATCCCACGGGATGCTCTTCCCAAAACATCCCTGTTTGTCACATCCATCTGACATCCCCGCTCCAGCGTGGCTCCATCCCTCGGGAATGCGACTGATATCCCAAAAATCCACACTGCAACTGCTGGTTCCAGCAAGATCTCCCAGGATTTTTGATATCTGGGCAAATCCTCCCCGCCAGGATGGAGGGAAGGGACCGGGAGCAGTGACCCGGCTGGAATTCCTGCCCGGAATAGCCGCACACACACAAAGCCACCCCATTCCTCTGGGATTTCAGGGAAAAACGGCCAAATACTGGGAGCATTGTGAGCACACACAATTCCCATCTGTCCACGGGAAGAGGGAAAATGAGATCCCGGAGCCGAGTGTTTCATCCACTGCCAAATCCCTGTGCCTGCTGCAGTGCCCAGACCGGAATTTTATTCGGGGGAAAAAAAAAAAGAGGGAAAATTGTCTTTTCCAGCTGCGTTTTGTCAAAGTTCCCCGGGCAGCTCCGGAGTGACCGCTCCCAGGGTTCCAGGGAGGTTGGGAAGAGCCCTGGACACGGAGCTGAGCAGCCTCTAATCCCCTTCCCTTGCTGCTTCAGGAAGAGGACTGGGAATTCTCCTGGAATTCGCTCCGAGGTGGGATCGTGGAGTAACCCTGGAGTAACTTCCCTCCGATCCCAGGCAGTGAAATATTCCCTCCAAAGGGTCTTTTCCTTCAAATCCCAAGGATTAAGGGATTGGCCCCAAGCAGCAGCTGCTGCTTTAAGAATTAAGGGCAAAATCCGAGCTCCCAACATCTGCGTGAATATCCGGAACATATTCCCTGCATGAGGAATTCCGGCCTTGGAATGCTGGGCAGGCACTCCAGGGGATGGAATTCGGAGGGATAAAAGGAAAACTCACCTGGGAGGCTTCAGGTGGGCATCCCTGGGATTGCTCCTGAATTTACGGCAGCCCAAGGAGATCCCAGACCAGGGAAATCCAGGGAAAACGCTGAGTGGGCAGCAGGGATTCCTGTCTGCAGCAGGAATTGGGAAACAAATCCCAAATCCATGCAAACACGGGGAGAAAATCCTGATTCCCAGTTCACTGCCTGCAAACGGGAGCGATCCAAGTTGTTCCGATGGAATTATTCCAAACACGGCGCTTGGAGCTGGGAAAAGTCAGGATCTGGCTCCCAAGGGATCAGCCCGAGCCCCCAAACACAAAGCCAAGGCAAAGCTGAGCTTAAATCTCATAAGAATCAATCTGATCTCATTTTTTTTTCATTAAAAATACCCTAAAAACCAGCAAAATATCCCAGAGAAAACATCAAGAGAAGATTTGGGATCCCACTCCCCAAACTCCATCCCTGGGGATGGGCTGGAGCCTCGGATCTGCTGCATTTCCCAGCACAGCTCAACTCCCGGGATCCACTGCTCCACATTTCCAAGGAA
Source organism: Dryoscopus gambensis (assembly GCA_013389985.1). Taxonomy (NCBI): domain Eukaryota; kingdom Metazoa; phylum Chordata; class Aves; order Passeriformes; family Malaconotidae; genus Dryoscopus; species Dryoscopus gambensis. The sequence goes on from WEIT01026550.1 coordinate 510,180, forward strand.
TTTGCCATCCTGGGAAACACCCGGGCTCAGGGGCACGGCCTCTTCCCACTTCCAGAGGGAGTCCTGGGACTCCCAGGAAGGGGCCAGGAATCCTTTCATTCCCTCCTGCCGGCTTTTCCCACAGGCTGCTCCATGTTTTCCCCGCAATGTTTCTGCCGGGAGGTGCCAAAGGAGGGTTGGGATGAAGATTCCCGATGTGTTTGGCGGGAGAGGGGTGGGATAAGCGCGGATTAAAGCCGAGCTTTGCTGCTAAAGCTCCCCCAATCTTATCCGAGAGCCATCAGCTGAGGGAGATCCGAGTGATGGAGCTCAGCCACGCTCACTTCCAGCCACAGAACTCCCAAATCCCAAATTCCCACAGCAGGGAATGAGGAGAATTCTTGGGAAGCAATTCCCGCCCATGTCGGGCCCACAGCTCAGCCCAGCAGGAGGAAGAAGAGGAAAGAGCCGAGTTCAAAGCACAGGAGCTGCTCCAGTTGCCCCAAATCCCTTTTTTCCAGCATCTGGGCTCTCGGGAATGCTGGAGTGAGCGCCCAGGACGGCGCTGGGGATGTTAGGCCTGGCTTAACCAGCGAGGAGCACTTAGGAAGAGGATTTAACAAATAAAGCCCAGCTTTGCTGTGAGAGCGGAGCCAAGAAATCAGCCGGGATCAAAGAGCTCCATTTTCCGGAGAAAATAAATCGGGAGAGGGATTTTTCCTGCCTAAAGCCCCCAAATTCCCACTCTTAAGGAATCCCGGAATGTTTTTAGGAATCACTGAAGAACCAAAGTTGGTCCGGCCTTAGCAAAGACAGGCTTGGAAGCAGATGCCCAGTGCGGCGCCTCCTATCCCAGCGACAGCTCATTTTCCCAGTTTTCCAGAGAGAAAACCCCTCGGAGGTGTCCTGGGATGGATTCCAAGCTTCCCTCCGCATCGGAACAGCTCCAGCGTCACATCCACGACCCCAAAAATCTGGGAGATGCTCCCAAGCCCTCCCAGGGCTTGGGGACATCCAGGGATTCGCCATTTCCTTGAAAAAGCGGCAGCAATCCCAAATATTCCAGGAAACCCCACCCAAGACTCCAGGTCTGCATGGATCCGCTCGGGAAAGGGCAGGGAACGACCCCGAGGGGTGGCAAACCCCAAATCCTGCTGCGCCACCCGACGGGAACAAAACGCCACCCACGGCCCTCCAGAAATAAACCCACGTAGGAGATCTGGGCCCTGAGGAAAACAAGGAAGTTTGCTTCCAATCTTATGTGGGTTTGGGAAAAAACCACGGGAAATTCAAAGCACAGCAGGGAAACAGAGGGAAAACCCACCCGGCTTCGAGGGAAAATCCAGTTCTGGTCACGGCGTGTATCCCAAGAAATGATGTTTGGGCTGTTTGCTTGCTGTGATCCGGGATTTTGGGGTGGGAATTGGGATTGGAGGTGACCCCGGAGCTCGGGAAGAGATTCCTGCGCTCAGTAAATCCAGGGGATGACACTGCACAGCCTGGAAAAGCGACTCTGAGTCCCCTCCTTGGATTAATGTAATTAACACTCCTAATTAGCGCTCCCAGCCCCCAAAATCAACCCCTGCTAGAGCTTTTCCTTGAGAATTCCCAAGCTGGAATATTTATTAACCCAAACCTCTGGAAGCAGGCGGGGGGGGGAGACCAGGAGATCCTTTCCAGGATCCTTTCCAGGTTGTTCCCAGCATTCCCGAAGGTTATTAAAAACCCCCAAGAGCAGCTCCTCCATCTGCCCACTCCCCATTTTCCCGCTGATGCCTCTGGCTGGGAATGCTCCCTGGGAATGCTCCCGGCTCCGTAAGCTGATCCTGCCCCACCTGTCCCCCTCCAGAACCCGGCTCCAGCTTTTTTTAGCCATTCCTAAGCCTCACAGTGACCCCTTCCTGGATAAGCTCCACACAAACCACGTTTTTTGGGAAGATTCCCACCTGCTCCGGGCCACAGGGCTGGAATAGCTCTGATTCCCAGAAATATCTGGAGTGGCTGGGCGGCTCTCGGAAAATTTGGCTTGGAAAGGGAGCTGGGATGTATGGGATGGAAGCAGCGGGAATTTTGGGTGCCAAGGTGCGGAATGCCGCATCCGAAGGCAGCTCCGTTCCTGGAGAATCCCACGGGATCGGCCACAAGGAGCTGCTGGAAACTGGACCCTGGAGCTGGAATTCCCACACTGGGAAACACAGGGAGAGGCGGGATATGGGAATTGGAGGACGTGGAGCGAGACCCTTCCCTCTTCCCACAAAATAAATCCCAGTGGGAGCAAGGCCAACTTCCCAAAAAAGCCCTATCCAAGGAGGGCACCTCGGGAAGCTCCTCGGATTTAGGAACCCTCCCAGCCCTATCCCTCCCTTCCATAAATCCCAAGGCAATCCCAAGCCTCGTTTTCCTGCTTTATGGATTTGTGTTTCCATGGGAAGGGCGGGAAGAGTCTCCCAACCCACACAGCCAGGACCCCCCTCTGTGGGATCTCTTCCCTCTGGGAAAAACTCCTGGGAATTTCAGCCCTCACCGCACAGATCCACCCGTGCTCCTCCTCGAATCCCCTCATCCAGCTGCTTCCCGAGTGTCCCACTCCATGGGATTTTTCCCAAGATCCCAGTTTCCAGCTGCCTCTGGTCCAACACATCCCCAGCGCCTGAGCGAGACGCAGATCCCGCTCTGAGGCGGCTCCAAAAATCCCAACCAGCTCTTCCCAAAAAATGTAATGGAAGGATTAGATTGCGGAGACTTGGAAAACGGGAATAAATCCCAGCACGGAGCTGATCGCTCCTACTGCGACACCTCGGGAGCTCTGCGCTGCTGCCATCCGAGCACACCAGCACTGAAATCCAGGGAATTCTATGGAATTCCTGCTTCGCTGTTAACAACCCATCCCCATTTCCAGCTGGTGTTTTGTTGGATGGGGAAGTTTGGGAAAGGAACGTGCTCTGCTGGGAATTCCCAAAGGGAAAATCCAAGCCCAGCCCGAGCTCTGGCAGCAGGAGCACACCTGAACCCTTTCCCAACAAACCTGCCTTGGAATTCTCCTCCTGTCAGAGGCACCGATTTCGGGAATGCTAAACCCAGAGAGTCCCCCAAATCCAAAGGAAATGACTTTTCCCTCCCGTGGGCTCCCAAAGTTTTCCTGGATTTGGGAATAAACCAGTTCCGACTCCCTCGCAGCTGTGACTGCACACAGTGCCCTCCCCAAGCCCTTCCAAGGCCGGCTCCATCCCGTTTTTCTCACGGAATTATTGTTCCATGGAATATTTAAGCATCAACTCCTTGTCTACTCCTCCTTCCCACCCTCGCACGTCCGAGTTCCCCCTCAGGGCTGGAAATCCCAACTGCAAAATTCCATATTTCGTGCAAACCTCCAGCAAACAAAGTGAGCCCCGAATCCGTAAAAATTGTGGGGTTTTCCATCCGATTATTCCTCCAGCTCCCAGCCCGAGGCAGCATTCCCGGGAGGATTGTGCAATGCCCGGTGTTGGTGCTGGGATTCGTGTGGGGAACTGAGGCAGATCCATAATCACCCTATTAATAAATAATGGTGTTAATAGCGGGAGAGAGGGACTGGGGGCAGGGAAAAGCAGGAATTCTCCGCACAATGCCTAAAAGCTCACTTCCCAAAGATTCTCGCCACACACCGACAACTCCCGCTCGCGCCCAGCATTCCGGGGAAAATTCCATCTCCTGGATGTCACGACCGAGAGGAAAACGCCGCTGGATTATTATTTCACATTCATAAAGCGAGTAAAGGACACCGGGAACGGGCTGGATTTAGAGGATTCACTGTTCCCGTTCTTCCCTGCAACTTGCAGCAGAACAAAAGCGGAGGGGACTTTTCGGGAATGCAGGCATGTGCCTTTCCCAGAGCAACTCCAGCTCCCATTTTTCCACGTCGGGAAAGCTCCCGTGCACTGCCGGCTCTTATATAAACACCGAGGGGCTGAACCCCACCCCCCGGCACCCCATAAACACAAGGTCGCCTTCGGGATTCCGCTGATTCCCACCCCGGAGTGGAGCTTCGGGATTTTTCCCGCTGGGAATACCGGGGGGCCGCGGCTCCGCAGCCCCCGAGCGGCTCCGTGCTGCCCGTCCCGGCCACTTGCGCGGCGCCGCTGCGGGACCTTGGCGTGTCCC
>WEIT01026550.1:515486-537646 GCA_013389985.1 Dryoscopus gambensis
ACGGCAGGGAGGTGGGGAGCCCCCCAAAGCAGCCCCGGAGGGCGGAGAGGACTCGGAGCGGGAGGAGGGGATTTGGCCCCGCTCCATCCTGCGAGGGGTGCGCGGCTGCGGGCACCCCAAAAAGCGGGGGGGACACCCCAAAAAAGGGGGGGATGCGTCCCTTAAAAGGGGGACGGACCCCAAAAAGGGAGATGGATCCCAAAAGAGCGGATGCACCCCCGAAAAGGGGGATTCCCCCCTCCCGGCGCTCCCCCAGCCCACCACATTCACTGGCTTGAATAAAGAACTGTCTGAGCTCAGGTTGGAGGCAGGAGCGGTTTAATAACTAAGCTCGGCTCTAAGCTCGCTGAGCAGCTCAGATGCTCCAGGGCTTAACTCCCAGAGATCCCAGTAAACTCCCAGGGATCCCAAGAAACAGCTCAGGTGAAGTCCTCCCAGGCACAAGCCCTTGAAACTCCACTCGGGAAGTTTTATTCCTTGGAGTTCTTTGGAATTCCGTGGACTGTCTCAGGATCCAGCGCAAGTTGGGGGGTGCGGGGATGGGAACTGAAATCCGGATGCATTCCCCTCCCCTGGAATGTTTTAAGGAGTGCGAGTTCATTATCCAGCAGCACACTCCATTTGCAAATGCAGCTCCCGATGTTCTTCCCGGTTAATAACTGGGAATTGATTGGGAAAGAGAGGTCAGGCGGCTTTCAGAGCACACAAAGCCGAGCCTAATGGGTGCTCCCGAAGAGCTGCGCTCCCATCGGCAATTCCAAGGGTGGTTTTATGGGAATTTTGCAGGTTGAGATGAACAGGGTGTGGCGATTTTAGTGTGGGACAAAAAGGGAAAAGCCCCGAAAAGCAGGAGAGAGCGGAATGGGAAAGAGCTCAAAGATCAAATCCAAGCATTCCCAAGAATTCATCAGGACGAGCCAACCTGTCCGCAGGGGCTCCCTGTGGGAATGGCACCGGGATAGGAGGGATAGGGCAGGGCAGGGCAAGGAAGGGAAGGGAAGGGAAGGGAAGGGAAGGGAAGGGAAAAAATNGTGCAAAGCAGGGATTGCACTGGAGATTCCCCACTTTTCTCCCACCTAATTAGGACAAATCCTAAATTGCAGAGGGAAGACATGGCTGGGACTTGGAGCTCTTCTGGAGTCTCCCACTCTGGAATTCTCCAGCTCAGGAAAACGACCTTTGGAGGGAGAACAGGAGCTTGAGTCAGATGGGAACTGGGGAAGGAGGGGCCAAGCAACACCTCCTGACCCCATCCCAAAGGCAGGCAGTAAAATTCCCGGCTTTCCAGTGGGGGGTCAGGAGAGCGGGATGCTCCCAGAGTGCTGAATCCATCCTCCAATCCATCCTCCAATCCATCCTCCAATCCATCCTTGGAGCTGTTGTGGTTATGGAAAGGAGCCCACACTTTCCTGGCACAGGGATTTACTCCCTCCCGTAATTCCGGAGGATCCCACAAGGAGCTGGGAAGAGCCAGGCAGATCCCGCTCTGTTTATTCCAGAGTTCATTCCATTGGGTTGGAATTAATTAATTTTTTCCCACCCGGATATTTTTTCCCACCTTCCACTATCCCAGGTTGCTCCAAGCCCTGTCCTCAAACACTTCCAGGGATGTGGTTGGAGCAAAGATCCTCCTCATCATTTTGGAATTCTCGTTCCCAGAGTCAGGAATCCCGAAAGCTTGGGAAACAATGTGGCTGAGATCCCCATGGGATTCCCTTCCCCACGGATTTCGCCACGTGCCTCATCCCAGTCCTTCATCCCATATCCCTCCTATCACGGTGGCATTCCGTATCTTTTCCAAATATCTTGGATAATTCTGCGCTAAAAATCAGCAATTCCATGATTTTCATAGAGCTGGGATTTCCTATCCTTGAATGCCAGTGATCGATTTATTCCGGGAAAACCAAAGGAATTCCACTTTTCCAGGGATTGGGTGTTCCTTAACTGGGCAAGAGCAGACAAAAATCAGGAATTTTCACTTCCTTGCCCTTCTCCAAGATTTTGATGGACACCCAATCCCACAAATGCCGCCCAAATCCAATTCCTTGCTGGAAAATTTATTCCCTTTCCATGGGAAAACCCCACAAAATTATGGAAAAATAAATCCCAACTGAAGCCAGGAGGAGTTAAAATTAAATGGAATCAAATGGAATTAAAATTCAATGGAATTTTTTCCCTTCAAGGACTTCCCTGGAGGTCAGGCCCTTCCAGAGGGAAAATTTTCCATGGATTCTGTTGTTGGGAAGGAATTTCTGCCGGGCAGAGGGGTTGGAATTCCGGAGGGCCCAGAGTTGTTGATTTGCTGCCCCTTGGTGGAGCCAAACCCCAAATTCGAGGGGACAAAATCCTTGGAATTGCTGGTAATTCCTTAAATTAATTCTCTGGGATGCTGGTGGAGACCCGGATGCATTCAGGAGTTAATCCAGCCAGGGATCCATCCAGGAAAAGTCGGGATGAATAAATTAGGGATGTTTGCCGGAGGAATAATTGAATTTGGGATCTGTGGAGCCTCCAGATCCCTTTTCCATCCCAGAAATTGTTTGGCTTTTCCCTTCCAGCCCTCCAAGTCAAATCCAAGGTGAGGGAGTGGATCCAGAGGGGGAATATCACATCCCTGTGAAGTCTGGGATGGAGCAGGAAGGACAAAGCTCATTCCAAAGGGGCCAGGAAACAACAGCTGGGATTTGCTCCCGCTCTGGGAGTCACATCTGGCTCTTCCCACAGGTTTTTATGGATCGCTCACGGCTCCTTTAACGCTCCGCTGGTTTTATGGGGATTTATGGCATTCCCAGGCCGCCCTGGGAGGGAACAGCTGGGATTTATGGACCTGAATCACATCCCAAATATCTGGAAGTTCTGAGGGATCCAAGATTCCTGGGAAGGAGCAGTTGGGACTTACGATCCTAAAGTCCAAAACCTGGAAGTTCTGAGGGATCTCAGATCCAAATCCCTGGGAATGAGCATCCAGGGTTTATGGTCCTCGATCACATCCCAAAGACCTGGAAGTTCTGAGGGATCCCAATCCCTATCCCTGGGCGATCCTGAGATCCCACGGGATGAAGCCCCACCCACCACAGGAATCCAGCCTGGGCATTCCAAGCCCCCATTCCACAGGGGATGCACAGCCCCCTTCTCCCATTCCCGACATCCTTTCCCTTCCCATTCCCACAGATTTTGGGGCGATATCCCGGCCCCTGCCATGGAGATCCCACATTCCTGAAAAAGCTGCCGGCTCGGTGAGGCAGAGATCGGGAAAACGGGATCATCCGCAGGGACACAACAACGTTTTATTCCCAGATTTTTCCAGAGGCTCACATGGGAACTTTGTGGCAAAACCAGGAGCAGATCCAGACTCCTCCAAGCCCTCAGCCCAAAATTAATGTCTCCCCCCTGGAATACCTTGGAAGAAGTGCTGGTGGAATCCAAGGGATCTCCAGCTCCAAGAAAGTGAGGAAAAGGAACCCCTGGAATGCTACAAATCCATGGAGAACATCTGGAAGTTGGGAGAGCATCATTCCCGTTCTTTCTGGGAATGATGGAAGGATCCCAAAATAATCCTTCAATCCCTTGGGACAGGGAACAGAGGGCAGGGATAGATGGGATTTTGGGATATTGGGAAGGAATTCTTCCCTGGAAGGATGGAGAGGGGCTGGAATGTCTGGAAGTGTCCAAGGATACAGTTCGGAGCAGCCTGGGATTGTGGAATGCGTCAGGATTGGGAGTGGATGAGTTTAAGATCCCTTCCAACCAAACCATCCCGGAATTCCGGGATTCCCTGACTCTCAGCTCGTGGCACAGAGGAAAACAAGGAAACAAATGATTTCCCAGGAATTCCTTGCTCAGCCCTCGTTATCCCAGCTCCAAGGAGCTCCCTGCGCCCAGTGATGTCTCCAGAGCTTTGTCGGGAGGGAATATTCCAGAGAAAAGCAGGAAAAGCAGGCTGGAGATCTTCTGGAATGATGGATGGCAGCAGACTCCGGCTTGCTGAGCTTTTCCCATGGAATTCAATGTTTGGGAACCCCCAGGAGCTGGAAGGAGCCAGGGAAATTCCCATTCTCCGAGGGTGGAGAGCATTAATTTCCTTGGGATGGGATGGGAGCTGCCTGGAAAAGAGGGAAGAGCTGAAGGAAGAAGCGGCACATCCAAGGAAAAAGAACTCCTTCGGATGTGTTCTCAGAGGGCCGGAGGGATCGGAGCTGTGGGAGGGGTAAACATCCAAATTTGGGATTCCAGAGGGAATTCCACATCCTAAATCCTGGAAAAGGCACCCAGATTCTGGGAGAGGGATCCCAGATCCTTCTTTTTGAGCCTCCATGCTCATCTCTGGGATAGCGATCCGGGAATGTTTCCTCTGCATCCATTCCCCACCTGCTTTGGGATGAGCATCCCAAAAATTCCCGGCTGGCCATGGAAAATTGGGATTTTTGAAGTCTCCAAGGGAGCCAAAAATCAGCTCCAAATCCCAAAAATCGAGTGGGATGGAAGGAAATCCAACCAAATCCAAGCCTGGTTGTGAGCAGGGAATAAATCAGGTTTGCCAAGGAAAACGTGGGTCCCATTCCCGATCCTCTCCAACCTTGGGAATGTCCCTTCCTGCCTCCATTTGTCCTCTTGGAAAAGGGGTTCGGGAAGCGCTGGGAGCAGGAGCACACGGATCCCATCTCCATCGATCGTGTGCCCTCTGCTGGCAGCCTCTTTTCCAGGGAAAAAACGGGAAAATCCTGCCGGGAAGGGGATTTGGGGCTACCCTTCCAGTACGGGAAAATCCTTGGATACGTTCTGAGCCCTCATCCTCACGGGAATTTCCTCCTGCTCCTTGCCCAGGAGCAGGGAATGGGATCATGGATTTCCTCTGGAGCAGGTTGGATCCTGCTGGAGCTCCTGAATCCCGGTCTTCCAAACGCCTGGAATACTCCACTTCCAAGAGCCCTTGGGATCACCCTATCCCTGAAAAAAATGAGGGAAAAATGGGGATTTAAGGGATTTATCCCATCATTCCCAGGGGGTATCCAAGTTCAGCAGGAGAGCCGCGACAGGAATGGTTCTAATTCCCAGTTTTCCAGAGAATCTAAGGCCAGCTTGGACGGGATTTGGAGCAACCTGGGATAGTGGAAGGTGTCGGGGTTGGAATGGGATCAGCTTTATCCCTTTCCCAGCCAAACCATTCCAGGGATTTAATGAAATGGGGCAAAACCAGGAGAGGGAAATCTGAATGCAACTTGGAAGGCAGTGCTGGTGTTTTCCAGGAAATCCATTTTTAAGGGAATTTTGGATATCAGGAATAACCAGAACCAAGACACCGGCACTTCCTAAATAGTCCCAACAAAGTTCCGTCCCTCATCTCAACTTTGCATTCCTGCAATGCCGAAAATCAGGTCAGCACCTCCAATTCCCAGAATTCCACTTCCATGCCAAACTGGGATTCTTTTTTTTTGGGATGCTCAGCACTTTTCCGATCGGAATTTGCAGCCTGGAATGGGGTCAGGGAACCTTTGGGCTGGGTTCAAAACCTTGGAAAAGTCCAAGTTTATTTGCAATAATCCTCGGGAATGAGTTCAGGGATGAGTTCAGGAATGAGTTCACCTTGCTGGGCCAGGGGATAATTGGATTTATCCAATTCCTTTTCCTCCTACCCTGGATTATCCTTCGGGATAACAAGGAGATCTCTGGGAGGAAAGAAGCCGGAAAAAAGGGAAATCACCTTTCCCACAGATAAACGGGATGAGCTCCTTATCCAGCTCTCTGAAAACCGGGAGCAGGACGGGTCAAACGAGCCCAAATTATTTGGTGATCCCAAAAAATGAGGTGAGAGCTCCAGAAGCTCCATTCTCGCCCAACTCATCCCATTTTTTTTTCAGGATAGAAAGGAGGGGACGCAGCCCCAGCTCTGAGGGCTGCTGGAATCTCCGGTGCTGCTGGAAACAACGCCGGGGCTTCTCCTCATCCCTTTCTCCTGGGATTTCAGGCTCCTTCCTGCCTGCACCATGGTCTCAGGGAGACACGGAGAGAAAATTCGGGAATATTCCAAAATATTCCTAAATATTGAGGGAAAAATGTTTACTAATTTCTCCCATTCCCTGATTTCCCAGATTTTATTCCCCTGGCAGCTCCAGTTGTTAACTGCAGAGTGGGATAAAAGCAGGAAAAGCAGCATTTTAGGGAATTGAGGGATGCTCCTGACCTTGAGGGAAGGACACCCGGCAGGCTCCCACCTCATCCCAGCAAATCCAGCTAGAAGATTCCAGAAAATTCCCTCTGGAATATCTACCATGGCTGCAGCTCCCGTCTGCCTCATCCCTGCGCTCCTCCGGCCTAAAACATTCCCGTGGGGCTGCTCAGGAGGGAAATCCCGACCGCAGCCGCGGTGCTGAGCCGGGCCTGGCTGAGCCAGAGCCATTAAACCCCGCCCGGCCCGCTCGGCCTCATCTCAGGAGCGTAAAAGCCCGGCTTAGTCCCTAAAGGCCTGGCTTTGGCTCTAAAAGCCTGGCTTGGTCTCTAAGAGCCCGGCTTAGTCTCTAAAGGCCCGGCTTAATCTCTAAAGCCTGGCTTGGTCTCTAAAAGCCCAGCTTAGTCTCTAAAGCTCGGCTTTGTCTCTAAGGCCCGGCTTTGGCTCTAAAGGCCTGGCTTGGAGCAGCCTGGAGCTGTGGGAGGTGCTGGGGTGGGACTGGATGAGCTTTAGGGCCCTTCCATCCCAAACATTCCATAATTCCATGATTTCGAAGGCTCGGGGTTGCTCTGCCGGAGCCGTTCCCTTCCAGCAGCATTTCCAGGGAAAGCTGGAGCCGCCTCCCAAGGTTCCGGGCTGTCCATGGGCCTCATTCCCGGTTTATTTCGCCTTTCAAGGAGATTCTTGGGACATTTGGGCTCCAAGAAATTTATCCAACGTATTCCAGTGGAGATCAGGAATAACAAAGCTCCCAATCCAGTTTAATCCTCACTCCTGGTTTATGGCTAAATCCATGGATTCTCTCTGGGGAGACAATTCCCCAATTTGCCACCAGAGTTTGGGAATTATCCCAAAAATGCGGATTCGAAAACCATGATTTGAGTTTTCTGGGATCCATTCTGGAATGGTTTTGCTCTGTTCCCGTTCTCACCCATCCCACTTCATCCCAAAAAACCCCTTCCCGCTATTTTCCCACAATTCCAACCCTTCATGATCTGCAGCAGACCCAACTCAGGATATTTTCCAGTTTTATTCAACTGGCTTTTCCAGCTGCAGTCCCTGATTTTCCCTCTTCCAAGGGCTTTGCTGATGGGAAGGGAATCCCTGCTCCACTCAAGGATTCCTGAATTCCCACCTCAGAGCTGGAATTCCGGTTGCCCGTGGCAACCTCTCCTTTCCTGGGAGCTTTGCTGGGGGAATGAGGAACTGCCGAGGTGTAAGCAGGGAGCAAAAATTCCTTCAAAATCATTTTTCCTCCCAAATCCAGCAATTCCTATTTTTCCCAAGAAGAAAATCAGGATTTTTATGGATTTCAGACCTCCAAGCTCCTCCTATTCCCTTTTCCCTTTATTTTCTTCCGTTTACACCTTAAAATTCCTTTATTTCCCAATGCTTTACAACGAGGTCCTGGCAAAATGATTCCAAACCCTCTGGAATCTTGGAACAATCACCTGGGGAAGGTCAGAACTCGGAGCAGCTCCCTGGAATTGTGCTGCACTCCCAAATATTCCTATTTGTCCACCCATTCCATGAAGGGAAAATAATGGTGCTGGAGGGGTTCCCTCAGGATTCCCTCCCTGGGATTCTCCCAGGTTTTTTTTAATGGAATGCTGACTTTAAGCTCGGAGTGGGAAATCCTGGCTGGGCGTTTCCATGGGAACCAGCTGGGCTTTCCTTGTGAGGATTCCCGGGCTGACCTCGCTCCCGCTGGAATCTCTCCCACTCTCCGCTGGTGTTATCCTGGCTTTCCCTTGGTTTGAATTCCCCATGTTCCCACTCTCCCGGAATTCCCCCTGCCAGCCGGTTCCCCCATCATTCCAAGGATGGAGAAGGATTCCGGGCACAAAAAAAGTGGGATAAGCCCATCTAAGGCTGGTTTTCCCAGGAAAATCTCCTCATGTGGGCAGGAATGATTGAAATCTCCAGGGAAGATGGAGAGGGAATATTTCCAAGGACACGGAATGCCAGGACAAATGGGATATTGGGAAGGAATTCCCCGCTGGGATGGAATTCCCAGAGAAGCTGTGGCTGCCCCTAGATCCCTGGAAGTGTCCAAGGATGGAGTTTGGAGCAGCCTGGGATAATAGAAGTGCTCTTGTCCATGGAAGAGCTGGAATGGGATGCTCCATAAAATCCCATCCAATCCAAACCATTCCAGGACTGGAGATTAAAAAAATCCAAGGATCCTTTAAGCAAATTCCCTTTTCCAGCTGTGTTTTCCCTTCCTCACGCTGGAACAAAGGGATAAAAGCTCCTTCAGGAAAAGCCATCCCGTGAAAGTCATGGAAAGGGCACATTAATAAAGGATGAGCTGGAAATGCGGGAAAGAAGCTCAGCCTCATTATCCCAGATTCCCAAATTCCTCAGGAGGCCCCAGCAGTGAATATTTTATAGAGAAGCTCCTTTTCCCTTCCTGCTTTTCCTTGTGGCCTCTCCCGGAATGAGGATTTGCTTTGGAGAGGGAATCACTGGGAATTTGGGCCTTGTGGAAAACAAGGAATGTTCCTCTGCATGGAAAACAAGGAATGTTCCCCTGCGTGCATCCCATTGGGAGAACTCCTCCTGCTGGGAATGCCGGGGCACAGCCAATGATCCCAGAATTTCCCAGCATCTCAATCTGTGCTCGCTGAAATCTGGGAGCTCCTGGGAACATCGCTCAGGCTTTGCTGGGAATGCCACGCTCCCAGACCCCGGGATAAGCTCCCTTCCCCCATCCACGTGGGACGGGAGATACCGGCACCACCTGGAATTCTCATCCGCCCGCCTCCGTTCGGAAAAGTCATGCTGAGAAATTGAACCAGCAGAAATCTGGGAACAACATCTCCGCATTCCTTGGGAAAGGTCAGCTCCGAGTGGGAGCTGTTCCAGCTCCCAGGGAATGGAAAACCCAGGAACAGCTTGGATTCCCATCTCCGTGTCGGACCTGCCAGAATTTCCTGTGAATTCCTGCCTGAGGAAGCGGCTGAGTTGAGTTACCCAAGATTTCCCAATTTAAACGTTGTTTTTTCCCTCCTCGCTCAGACATTCCCATTCTGATGAATGTTTTCCCATTTTCTGCTTTCCCTTTGGGATATTCCCTTCCTCAGGGCTGGTTTTCCTCCTCCGCCATCTCCGGAGGATAAAGGATGAAGGATTTCCAATGGATGATCCAAAGGAAGGATTTTCAACTTCCAAAATGAAGGAATAACTTTGGAATTAAGATCTCCCCGATATTTTTTAACCTGGAAATTGATTCCAACTTTTCTGGGAAGGAAGATCCACACAAAAGTATTGGATCCAGTTCCATGAGGATCAGCTTCCCGCTTTTTCTTTTCCTTCTGATTTTAAAGTTCTCCCTCTTTTCTTGAAGTCCAAATTCCCAGTTGTAAAACGGCTGGAGGGAAAGCAGGGAAGAGCTCACTCCAAAGAAACGGCCTCGGGAGAGGCTGGAATTGGGTTTTAGGGAATATTTCTCCAGGAAAAGAAGAGACTTCAGAATCCTGACCAAAACATCGCTCTTATCTCCAGACATTCCATGGAATTTCCATCAATCCCGTGCTGTGGTGTCCCAGGAAGTGCTGGGGATGGCACTTGGTGCCCTGAGGTGGGCACCGGGATAAACGGGCTGTGTTCTCTCTCCATCGCAGGTGCTCCTTGCTGGAGCATGAAGATAAAAAGGATAATGAGGCTTAATTAATGAAGAAATAGGAAATCAAGATGAAATTTAAAAACTGATGTCCCCCCACAGAGGAAAACTGAGACAAATCCTAACAAAAGAGGACAATTGAGGGGAATTTGTCCCTTGGTTCCAGCTGAGCCCAGGATTTCTTGTCCTGCTCAGAGTGGTCATGGAAAATCAGGCGCTGCATCCAGGATAGGGCATAAAAGCTGGGATTTAAGACCCTGCTGGAGGAATTTCCTCATGGGAGGGGTTTCAGGCACTGGAAGTGCCCAGGGAGGTTTGGAGTCGCCATCCTGGAGGTGTCCGAGGAAGGCCTGGAGGCGGCACTCGGTGCCCTGAGGTGAGAATCCGGCACAGATTGGACTTGACGGTCTTTCCCAGCCTCGGCAATTCTGGGATGTTAAGATTAGAAATGTATAATTTGTAATAAATGTTCTGGCTTTCATAGGCCCGTTAACATTGAGGTTGTTATACAGTTAAGAAATTAACGAGCTGTTTGAGGGGGGCCGGGTTCTGTCAGCCGTTGTTAGCTGTTGGGTGATTGTATGCTTTGAGCAAGCATGACCTGATGTCCGGGTGTGATGTTCCAACGCCAGCCTACGCTGGGCCTGTGATAAGGGCGGGCAGCACAAGGAAACTTCCAGAACGACCCTGACGAGAGGGGATTGCATCGTGGATTACCTCACCTCGAAAAGAACGGACAGGATTGGACCAGCACAGCGACCAATCATGCACCGAGCTCGCCCAACGATTGGTCAGGAACGCATCTTAGAAACAGACCAATCAGAACCCTCCAAAGCGAGTGTCCTGATTGGTGCATTCCTGATCCCCTCCGCGGCTATAAAAGGACCCCCCGGGAGGGGCAGTGCTTTCCTGAGGTACCCGGCCTGGGAACGCCCAGCATCAGGTGTGCTGCCTCTTTTTGATGCCTCTGGCTTGCTGTCGCGGAGTGGGCTTATCCTGCTCCCCTTGCCCTCAGCTGTTTGTTTAACTTCTTGTTAATAAACTAGTTAACCTTGATTAAAAAAAAAAAAAAGGTGACTAGTGCATTTCTTTCACAATTAATTCTAATTTTATTACAAAGCTGCTCCCACGGCCCTCAGTGACCCCCCCTCAAACTTCAGTGACACTGGGTGTCATTAACAAAAGCACTTTGGAAACCTTCAGAGGGAAAAAATTCTCTGTAATAACAAAGTGTTGCAGCCTTTATTAAACAGAACAAGTGGTTTCCATCCCAAGACTCCCGCCAGTTCAGCAGGGCTTTCCCTGGAGCCTTCTTGGACTTTAAAATGCAGTATTTGCATGGATCACCACAAAGAGAAGGCCACGAGCAGAGGAAGGAAAGGTCCAGGACACAGGGAATGGCTTCCCACTGCCAGAGAGCAGGGATGGATGGGATTTTGGGAAGGAATTCCTGGCAGGGAGGGTGGGGAGGGGCTGAAATAGAATTCCTAGAGAAGCTGTGGCTGCCCCTGGATCCCTGGAAGAGTCCAAGCCCGTGCCGGATGGGGATTGGAGCAACTTGGGACAGTGGAGAGTGCCCCTGCCCAGGGCAGGGGGAATGAGATGGATTTTGAGTTCCCTCCCAGCCCAAGCCAGGGATCAGCCGGGAACAGCGGGAGGGCTCCAGGGAACCAGGGGTTTCTGCCTTCTTTATTTTCTAAATGCAAATGACATTGACAACAGAGGATCTGTGCAAGGACGAGGGTGCCCTCTGTCTTTCCCTTTCCTTCCGTCTCCCTTTCTCCCTCTCCTTTGCCTTCTCCCTTTCAGGACCAGAGTCCCAGGAGCTGCCTCAACAACGAATATTTGGGAGTAAGAACAGAACAAGGAGCAAAAAATGTGTTCAATTGAGTGGCTTAAAACCAGCAGAGTCTCTCTGGGTTACAGGGCAAACAAGAGGGACACACAGAACCTGGCTGGGCGGGAACTGGGATGAAATCTCGTCGGGATCCTCCTGGATTTCCAAAACGAGCAGGAAAGGTGGAAGCGTCAGATAGAAAAGCAAAGCCCTGGGCCCAAGGATTGTACTGAGGTGTGGACCCGTCCTTTCTGCTGTGGCTGCAGTGAGAAGATCAGGGGAAATGGTCTTAAACTGAGACATGGGGATTCAGATTAGATCCTAGAAAAAGTCCTTTCACTGTCCGTGTGGTCAGACACTAGAACAGGTCCCCAGGGGGGTGCTGGAGTCACCATCCCTGGAGGTGTTTGAGGTGTCTGGACCTGGCTCTGCGTGATGTGGTTTAGTGCTTACAGCGGCAGTGCTGGGTGAATGATCACCAGCGGGACTGGATGACCTTAAAGGTCCCTTCCAACCTTGACCCTTCTACGGTTCCATGAGGGCGACCCGCGCCGCCATGACACCTCCCTCACCTGCCCTCCCACCTGTTCCCGTCACCATGGCAACGAGCGCGTGGGGGGGCGGGCGCAGACAGCACACTCTCCAATCACCGCCGCTCTCGGGGCTTCTCCGCGCTCTGATTGGTGCGCAGAGCCGTCTATCAATCGGCGGCCCCGCCTCCTCACTGGCTGCCGCGTTGCTGAGGTGACGGGCGGACGCTCGGCGGCGGGAGTGGCGGGGGCTCCGCCATGGCGCAGCCCGAGGAGCCGCAGCCCACGGCCGTGCCCTCCTGCCCGCTGCCCAGCAAGATCTGCGATGTGGTCCGCAGCGAGAGGCCGCGCTCCTGCTGCGGCATGGCCATGGCCGGCTTCCGCACCGCCAAGTACCAGGTGCCCGAGTGGCACCGCAGGAACGCGGGCGTCTACTACAAGGCGTTCACGGCGAGCGAGGAGGCGGAGCGCGGCCGCGCCGAGTCCCAGCACCTGATGAAGCACGCGGCCGCCAGCGCCCAGCGGGCTCAGGAGCACTCCAAGACCACCCTGGGCCAGCGGCTGCAGGACATCCACTTCTGGAGGGTGGAGCTGCAGAAGGAGATCATGGAGCTGGACGCCGAGACCAACCTGCTGGCGGCGCAGAAGCTGCGGCTGGAGCGGGCGCTCGATGCCACCGAGGTGCCCTACAGCGTGGTCATCGATAACCTGGAGTGCCGGGAGAGGAGGCAGCCGCCGGACCTGGTGATCGATGAGGTGGAGAGGCAGCTGCTGAAGGTGGGCAGGGCCCGAGGGTCGGTGACAGCCCCGGCGCTGCTGCTCCGCGCTCCGCGATGAGGAGGTGAAACTGCGGCTGCTGGAAGCGTCGCCTGCGATGCAGGGCTCTGGTGGCCCTTCCTGCAGCACCGAGGATTTTTGTGTCACTGTGTCGCTCCAAGGCTCTTTTCAAGTCCTTCCTGTGTTTAAAAAGTATTTAAACTCACATCAGTGTGGCTAGAGGAGAGCAGATCTCCCCTCTCTCAGCCCAGACCGGAACAAAACCAAACCGGAGTTTTCCCGCACCAGCACGAACATCCTGTTCTGCCACAAATCCCTTCTCTACTTGCCTTAAATCCCCTCCTCTCTGCAGGTTACACTTTAAAACTCCAGAATCCAGAAGTTCGGGAGCAGTGGAATATTCCACGCCTGTTTCCATGCTCAAACCGTCCAAATTTTTGCATTTTCTGTCATTAATTTTCCCCGAGTCTTGCCAAGGTGATGATCCAACCCTGGCACCCAGATTCCCTTCGAAGCTGATGTCATTCTTGTGCTGGACGTTACAGAAAGCACATTTTCTGGAGCCTTTTCCATCCTGGAATAACCCCGGTTCCAATATCCCACAAATTAATTAATGATTATTTACCTGCAGTCTCCAGTCAGAGTCGGTTCATGATCAATTACTCATTACTGAGGATTAATATTAGAAAAATACTGATCAGACTCAAATGTTTGGCTGGTGGCACCTGGTGGGATTTTTGGGATTATCCTGGTCAGAGCCAGGAATTGCTTGATCCCTGTGGATCCTTCCCAACTCAGGATACTCTAGGATTCCACACAGTCGATGGCGTGGTATGGTTTGGGAATATTTTGACTGGGAGTTGTGTGTAGTTTCTGATTTATAATCGAGATTTGAGAGGTTTTTCCAGGCAAAAACAAACAGGGGAGAGTCAGTGTAGGATAGTTCCATGTGGGAATTGTTACAAAATTCAGGGAATCGGAGGAGTTTTCAGGTTGGAAAAGACTTTAAAGATCATCAAGTCCAACCTGATTAATCTGCTGCCAGGCATGGGGATGTTCCCTGATTTTTCCCTACCTCAAAACTGAGCAAGGAATTAATTTATTCCATTTAATCTGATGGGATTGTGGAATCCTGGAATGATTTGGGATGGACGGGACCTTAAAAATCATCGATTTCCACCTCTTCCCACTATTCCCACCCTCTCCCACTATCCCAGGGTGCTCCAAGCCCCATCCAACCTGGCCTTGGACATTCCAGGAATGGGGCAGTCACAGCTTCTCTGGGAATCTGTGCCAGGGAAGAATTCCTTCCATGATAGGATAGCACACAGAGTTTTTCATGGAATACACAGAATTCCCGGTCCTTAGAAGTATTCCAGGTTTTTCAGCGTCCATAGGTTTAGAGCTGAATTCAGGTTGAACTCATGATGTGCTGACTCCAAAATTCCAAGTTTTACAGTAACAAGGTGAGCGTAGCTAAGGAAATTCCAGGATTTATCCACAACTCAGATTGCTCCGCAGGACTGTGTTTCCTGCTCTGGAAACACGGAGTTTTCCCTGTTTTTCTCTAGGAAGCTGATCTTATCCGGGATATCCGGGATCTTCTGAAAAGAACCATAATCCAAGCTACCACCCAGATAAGGTAAAACGTTTTCTGGGATACTTCAGCCAAATAATTCCTGCGATAAAGGTGGATAAAGATCTCACCAAGGCCAGGTTTAGGAGCCGTGGGAATTCCATTGAAACCTGGTATCCACAGGATTTTGAGGCAGATTTAGATTCCCCTGCTTTCCAGAACTGTGTTGGATTTGTTTTCCAACACGAAACTCCAGTGCTGTAAAAATATTCCCTGGATACCTCCTTGCAGCTTGGGATATATTTGTATTATTAAAGGGATTTTTGGGATCAACGGAGCTTTCCAAGAGGAACTTTTTTGGCCGCCAGATGTCAGTGTGAAATTTAAAGCTGGAATTTCTGGGCCGGGGCGGGTGTTCCTTGCCTTTCCAATGGATTATTTGCTTGGAATTTCTAACAGACCCTATGGAAAGATGTTACTGTATCCTAAATCCATCAATATCGAAGAAGTAACTGCTGGAAAATTCATATTTTAGTTTAAAAACTCTTTAATCTGCTCCTATTCTACCTGAGAAGTGAAATATTGTTTGTTTAAAAGGTGGCTGTAAATGTAAATTAATATAAAGCAGCTCTCTTGTATTAATTAGAGCATGAGAGGAGCCTAATGAGTTTAGTTTGGGGGTTTTTAATTGTTTTAAGATAATTTTAGCACCATTTAGCCCCATTTTAGGCCTATTTAATTCCCATTTAACCCCATTTTAGCCCCACTTTAGCCCCACTTTAGTTCCATTTTGCCCCATTTTAGCCCCCTTTTGTCCCATTTTAGCCCCATTTAGTCCAATTTAGCCCTATTTTAGTCCCATTTTAGCCCCATTTAGTCCCATTTTAGTCCCACTTTCCAGAATTCCCAATTCCTTGGGTGACAGTGACACCTGGTGTTATCAGCTGATAACAACCCACATGCTTTTGTCATTAGAATAATTATAACTATAATGAACTGAGGGATGTGTGACTCTAATTAACAACAAAGCAGCCATTTTATTCCGAATATCATTAAAGATTGTCCCATTCCGTGGGCAGGGACCTCCCACAATCCACAATTAGCACAATCCCAGCATGCTCCAACCCGGCCTTGGACACTTCCAGGGATCCAGGGGCAGCTACAGCTTCTCTGGGAACTCTGTTTTAGGGCCTCACCACCCTCACACTGGAACTTTTTCCCAAAATTCCCTCTAAATCAGGAGATGGCTGTGGGAGGGAGAGTTTGGGATTTTCCAGACTGCAAGGGAAGTTCATGGTCCTTGTGGAGCACAAACGGTGGAGCTCCATTCCCGAACGGGGGTGCGGTTGGGAATTCTCTCGCTTCCCACTAAGTCGTGATGCCAACTTCCCAGATCCAACCGGATTCAGAAGGAGAACTGCGAGCTGGACTGGTCGGATAAGGTGGAGACGTATCACATCGACGACAAATGCGTCAGCTACTGCACCGACAGCACCAACGTCCAGTTCCACCCCAGCTCCGTCAAATTCGAGGAGAAGTGAGTAATTCCCACCAGGATCCTCCTGGGATAACAACAGCATGGCCGGAACACTCAGTTCCAGGTGGGATTGGACATGGAAAGAGCTTCAAGGCAGCTCCATGGACGTCAAGGCAGTGCTTGACGTGCCACAGGGAATGGGTTGGGTTGGAAGGGCTGTGGGAGGAGTCATGGGAATTCAAGGCCGAGCTCTGCTCCGGAGCAGGCAAGAGGAGGAATTTCCACTAGGAAAGCACAAGAGGCCCGTTTTATAATCGTGGAATGGGAATGGTTTGGGTTGGAAGGACCTGGAAGCTCATCCAGTTCCAACCCTGGTACCTTCCGCTGTCCCAGGCTGCTCCAAGCCTGGCCTTGCATTCTTCTAGGGATCCGGGGGCAGCCACAGCTTCTCTGGGAATTCTATTTCAGCCCCTCCCCTGCCTCCCAGGGAGGAATTCCTTCCCAATATCCCATCTATCCCTGCTCTCTGGCAGTGGGGAGCCATTCCCTGCGTCCTGTCCCTCCATCCCTTGTTCCCAGTCCCTCTCCAGCTCTCCTGGAGCCCCTTCAGGCCCTGCAAGGGGCTCTGAGCTCTCCCTGGAGCCTTTCCTTCTCCAGCCTGTCAAGATCCTGTTTTATTTCCAAATAAACACATCCCGTAAATCCTGGATATATTCCCGTGTTTATTTGCTGGGACTGAACTGCACAAAAAATGTGTGTGAACTTCTGTAGCAGTTTCAGCTCAAGATGGAAGAGCTCGGGCTGATTTTATCTCAGGCTTTACTTCCCTCTGAAGCCACAGGAACAAGAGTTTATTAATTTATTAGAGGAGGTTCATTAATTTTTTAAAGGATTAGCCTCACTGCTTATGGGACATCACTGCAGGCAAAAGCTAAACCAAGCAGAGGCTGATGCCACTTTTCCAGGGTGAGAACCAGTTTTTAAGGGCCAAATTCCTATTTTATCCCATTCCCTGTTCTTCCAGCGCCTCCACACCGAAGTCCTGGGCCCAGTTCAGCCATGACAACATTTCCAGCGCAGAACAGGAAAAACTGGCTTCGGTCCAGCTCCGGTCCTTGATCAACAACATCATCCACGACGCATCCGAGGACCTGAGGATGCAGCGGGCAGCGGTCAACGAGGCCTTCGACAACCACTGCCGGGAGCTGGATGATGCCAAACTCCGGCTGGAGCAGCACCTGGAGCAGGTGAGTGGGATTCGATGGAATTTTGGCATCACAGGAGATTTATCCTCTAAAAAAATGGCTTAATCCACATCGGGGCTCAAACGTTTTTGTGTCGGATCAGGATCCGGGGAGAGATTTCAGGGCTTTGTTGTGGTTCCAGCTCAGCTCTTTGTGCTTTTTGTTGGGATGGAGTTAAGTTAAACACTTTAATCCTGAACTAAACCCCAAACCTGGGCGATCAGGGAGCTCTGGTTGAGCCAGAGGATTCCCAGGTTTCTCTGGAATGGCAGCAGCAGCAGGTCCTGGCAGGTGACAAAGGCTGACTTCACCTCCTCCAGCATGGAGCAGCTCCTTCTTTTCTGTTAGGCCATTGGAAATGTGGGGGGGAAAAAACCCCATTCCTTAGCATCTGGTGGCACTTCCTGGGGGTGGGATGTGCTGTCATCCCACGGAACACATGGAAGAGGTTTTGAGAGAATATTTCCTGCCTCTTTTTAGCCTGAAGATGGGATTTTCAGTGTAATAATCAAAATAAAGAGGTCAAAACCACCTCAGTATTTTTCTATGAACAAGGGGTGGCTTTGGCCTCTTCCCCGTTTCCAACATGGAGCAGCTCCTTTTTTCTCTGGTAGCCATTGCGAAGTGTGGAAAGAATAATAATTCTTTAGGATCTGGTGGGTAATGATAGCTGGATATTTTTATTTTTCACACGTGTGTCTGTGGTTATGAGGGGAAGAATTTCAGGATTTCCTGTCTTTTCCATTTTCTTCACAAATCCAGGCATTTCCAAGCAGATCAGCAGCTATCCTTCAAAATAACTCGATTTTTTCTTGGATAATCTCCAGTTAAAATTTACAATTAACAGCACTTCATGGAGGTGGGATGTGTTGTCATCCCACAGGAGACATGGGAGAAATTTGGGATCTCTCCCAAGGTTTTGGGACATGGGAGAGGCTGCAGAATATTTTCTGTTTCATTTAAACTCAAGATGTGATTCTCAGTGCAATAATAAAAATAAAGAGGTCGAAACCACCTTAATTCTTGTATTTAATTTCAAATAAAATAAAATGAATTTTATTATAATCTAAAATGAAAATTATTTCATTCTCCTTAATTCTCCAGAAAACTGGAGGGGAAAGCTTTAACGCTTCACCACAAACAGATAATTTTTGGGGACAATGTTTATAGTTTTTTGAACTTTTTTTTTTCTTGGATCCTTCTCCAGATCCTGAAGGATATTGCAAATGAGGAAGCCAACATTGTGAACCTCAAGAAATCCATCCGGGACAAGGAAGCTCACCTGAAAGTGGCTCACACCAGGCTCTTCGACAGATCCTTCAGGCCCAACATCGAGCTCTGCAGGGACGAGCCCCAGTTCAGGTAATTAAATTAACCCTAATTTAGGAAATTAACCCCAATTTAGGGTATTAAACAAGTTCTCCAAGCGCCCTGTTCCATCCCAAAGTGATTTTAGGCAGTTTTAAAAATTTTTTTACCTCACGACTTTGAATTTTTTACCTCACAACTTCGAGTTTTTGTACTCGAAGTTGGAAGTAACTGGCGGGAATGAGTGAGGAAAATTTCATTTCATCCTGATTAATCACACAGAAAATCCACATGCGCGGCTCTGTGATCTCCACGCTTTCTTCTCTGAACTCTCTGGTTTCCTTTGGATACAGCTGCTCCAAAAATTCTCGGGATCACTTGCTAGGAAAAACTGGCCACCAGGTGGATCCTGGGAACTGCGTAAGGGAAATCTCGGTGTTACCAAGCAAAATCCTGGTTGATTTTCCGTCCTGATCTGCTTTAAAACTGCCATAAATCCTTTCAAATTCTGGGTTTGAGTGCCACATTTGGATCTCATCGGTCTGGAATTGATTCTCCTCCCTCACGTTTTCCCACCTTCAGGAAAAGTCGGGATTCGGCTTGTGCAGGGTCATGAAATCCTCGCAGCAAAAGTGCCAAGCAATATTGAGTTCTTTATCCAGTAAGGAAGGAATTCTGGTTATCCAGACCTAATTTGAGATCCTGATCCAGCAAACCATCCCTATCCAAGCTTTCCAGGCTGTATCCTGCTTTTCCTGGGATTTAGGGACAAGGATGAATCCTTTGATTGCCAGGCTGGGGCTGCTGGCAATTCCTGCTCTGGCACAGACACAGGGATCTTGTTTTCCCAGGGATTCAGTCTGGGCCTTCTCCACAGGCAGATTGCAGTGGAACACTTCTCCCTCGTGGATTTTAGTTGGAATTCTGTGCTCTTTAAGAGTTATTTACTACTTTTTTTTTAAATGATGTCCTGCTCCTTCTTTAAAAACTTTGGGAGTAAACATTTTCCTGATCTCTGGAGTTTTATACCAGAGAGCAGAGATCAAAAACCAGTTGATCCAGCCAAACTGCGGGGTTTATTTAATATTTATCCTATAATTCCTGGTGCAAATATCCCACACAGAGGTTGGGTAATTCCACTGCTTTTAGCAGCAAAAAACCATTTTTGGTGCTGCCTAAATCATGGAAAACTTGTGTAGAGAAGCTGGAAAAGTGAGCTCTGCTTTTCTTGGGTTTCTCTGAGGTCTTTTCCTGATGAATTTTCGATTCTGTAGCTGATCTTTATCCCAAATCCAATCTTTTGGAGCACCATCCCCTCCTTTTTACGACTCCGCCCGATTCCCCACAGGTTGATCAGCGAAGTGGAAGAGCTCACGGTACTCCTGGAAGCCCTGAAGAGAAAACTGATGGAATCCGAGCAGAATCTGAAGAATTTGGAGGAGACCAGGATGAAGCTGGAGAAGGAGATCGCCGTGAAAGCCAACAGCATTTTTATCGACAGGCAGAAGTGCATGAGCTACCGAGTGCGCTACCCCGTGGACCTGGAGGTGGCGAGCTACAAGCAGTGATTTCTGTACTCGTGCCGCAAAATCTGGGAGGAAAACGCAATTTCTTCTTTTCTGTTAAGCCATTGGCAAGTGCGGAAAAAAAAAATCTGGGAGCTTTCATATGGAATAAATTGAGAAGTAAAATGCTGATTTCACTCCATTTTCTTCTGCTCCTTTAAGTGTCATCAGGAGCTTTGATTTCCCTTGAAAAGTCCCATAAAAGCCATAAAAAGAGAGTGGGGACCAGCTGAAGATCCATTTATTCCATCTGCAATGGATCTATAACATATGGGCCTAATATTTTTTGGAGGGATTTCACCCTAATAATTAAATTGGAGTGAATATTTATTAGGAATAATAACAATATCCAGGTGAAGATAAAATATTGCTCTATTTTAACTATATCAATATTTTGATAACAATAGCTTGAAAATTTTAATTAATTTTGAAATATTAATTAATTAATTAATTAATATAAATTTGATAATAATAGCTTGAAATGAGAGCAATCCAGTTCCAACCCCAACACGTCCCACTATCTCAGGTTGCTCCAAGCACCATCCAACCGTGAACATTCCAGGAATGGGGCAGCCACAGCTTCTCTGGGAGTTCCATCCCAGCCCCTCCCCACCTTCCCAGGGAGGAATCCCTTCCCAAAATCCCATCTAAACCTTTCCTCTTTTTGTTTGAAGCCACTAAATACGTATATAATATGGAATTATTATAAATTATAGGATTATGACTGAAGGGAAAACCTCTCAGGAGATTTTATCCCACTTTTCCCAGGATTCCAATCAGCACGATGGTGCTCCTGCCCTTCCGAGCCAGCAGCACTCGGAAAAAGGGAAACCTCAGCGTGGGAAAGCTCAGCCTTTAATCCATGAGCAGTGAAAAAATGGGCTGGGAAAAAAGAATCCAAACATCCCAACACATTTAAACAAATATCCCAGCACATTTATCTGCATTGCAACATATTTATCCAACACCTCGACACATTTGTCCAATATCCCAGCACATTTATCCAACATCCCAACCCATTTATCAAATATCCTGACACGTTTATCAGCCTCTGCTGATAGGAGGGATTTTACTCCCAGCCTGTTTGAAAGTTGGGAGACGGAAGGGTTTGGAATTCAGGTGAAATGGCTCCATTTTTCCATCAAATCCAACTGGTTTGGGATGGAAAGGACTTTAAAAATCACCAGGATTCTGTTTTTTAGGAGTATCTCCTCTGCTGGGGGCGGGGTTCATGCCATTCCCACCCTGCCAAGGGCAAGAAAATGTTGGGAGAAGCCAGAGAAGGATCCCAGGTGCAGTTGTGCCCCACAGGGAGAATTCAGCCCCTTTCCCTTCCTTCCCAAACCATTTCCCTGCTTTCCCTCCTGTGGTTCCTGTTGTTTTCCCACTTTCCCCCCAGGGAGTGGCGGTGTCAATCCCGGTGATTCAATTCCTGGGGATAATTGATCTGCAGGGAAATGGAATGAAAAGCAGAGTGGCCAGAAATGAGATTATTTCCCAGGTTCCATTTAACTCCGTGTGCCCTCGAAGCGCGCAGCCCTTCCCGAGGAACGAGCAGAGCCCATTTGCCTGCAGTGGGAATGTTTCATTCCCGGGAAGACAGAGCCAATTTGTCAGATTATTGTAATTATTTTAGATTGGATCAGCAGGGGAGAGAGGCTGGGAGCTGGGATAATAAAAAACTCAGGAAGAGCAAGGGCTGGAAAAGCTGCAGAGCCCCAGAGATGAGCTTTGGGATGGGGTTGTGGGGCCAGGGCTCTCCTGCTTCTCTTCATCCCAGATTTTGCAGCCATGGGTAAATCTCTCCTATTCCTTTTCCTTCTTTTCCTTTTCCTTTTCCTTTTCCTTTTCCTTTTCCTTTTCCTTTTCCTTTTCCTTTTCCTTTTCCTTTTCCTTTTCCTTTTCCTTTTCCTCCTCCTTTTCCTTTTCCTTTTCCCTTTCCCTTCTCCTTTTCCTTCTCCTTTTCCTTCTTCTCCTCCTCCTCATGCCACACTCCAGCCATTCCTGGGTTTGTGCCACCTGCCATTCCTGCTGTTCTCAGGGAATGTGTCTTAA
>WEIT01026550.1:546899-574459 GCA_013389985.1 Dryoscopus gambensis
CCGCCGCCCGAGGGACGCGGCCGGCGCGGGGTGCGCTCCCGGGGAGGCTCCTGCTCCAGCGGGAGAGCAGCCCTGGAGCCGCAGGTAACCATGGCCGGGAGCCGGGAACAGCGAGCCGGGATGCGGGAACAGGAGGGATCGCCGGAGGATGGGGACGGGGCAGGAGGGGGTTTCGCAAAGGGCACCCGCGGCTGGGGGCTCGCCGGGGTGAAAGAAGCACCGGAGTCATCGGTCCCGCTTGTGGACACCCCGAATTTGCCCTTCTGAGGGGGGTTTCGGTGCTGGGAAGAGGAGTGACCCCCTCCTGGCGTGGGGATGGTGAGGGGGGACCCTCTGGGCAGTGGGGTGACCCCTCCTGGTGTGGGGATGGCGAGGGGGGACCCTCTGGGCAGTGGGGTGACCAGTCCTGGTGTGGGGGTGCCCGGGAGGGACCCCCGGCCGGGGGGACGGTGCCGCGTTGGAAGCAGGAGCAGCTCTCCAAAGCTGAGCGCGGCTTCGGAGCTCGAAAGGGACGCGAGAGGCACCTGCGGGAGGGACCCGCGGGCACAGCCCGGGGGCCGCTGCCAGCCCGGGGATGTGGCAGAGCCCTGGATGTGCCCAGCCGGGAGGGACGGGCCTCAGGGAGCCCGGAGGGATCAGAGCTCCGCGCTGGATGCTCCTCTGGGAAAAGGCAGGGCAGGGAACGCAGGGGTGGGATGAGCTCCGGGGGGGTCAGCGGGCAGAGGATGCCGAGGTCAGGGTGACATCCTGGGGGTCACGGTGGATCTGGGCTGGGCTGGGAGCAGCTCCGGCTGGCCCTGGGCTGGCTCCCTGCAGCTCCCAGCGCCGGGCACAGCCTGTTCCCAGCGCCCCGAGCTTGGCGTGGAAGAGCAGGGAAAGAACAGCCTGGCTCGGGTGGTTTGGGCTCAACGAGAGACTTTTTTGTGGTTCTGGGGAGGAGGAGACCCCCCCGGGTCAAACCCCTCAGCCGCTTCCAGGGTGCTGGGAGCAGTCTGGGGGCGGTGCGTGGGAAATCCCAGCTCCTGGGGACGCTGTCACCTGGGCTTGGTGGCTGCGGTGGAGATGCTCTGCTGGAGAGGGATGGATCCAAGACGGAGACCCCAAATCTTGGAATTTTCCCCCTGAGATTCCTCTTCTGGAGCTGCTGCACTCCTTGGAGCGAGAGGAGCTGGGTCTGAGCTCCTTCCAGTGGGGCTCTCCCTGAGCCGGAGGCAGCTGGGGGTGTTCCCGCTCTCCCTGAGCCTGGGAGCAGCCACAGCCTGGAATTAGCGCTCCTCCAGCGACCTGGCACATCCCTGAAATCACGGGATGTCCCTGGTTTGCAGCGGGGAAGGTCAGAAAAGAAACATTTGGGGAAAGCCCACTGGGTTTGGGGATGTGCGGGGCTGGAGATGGGGCTCCACAGCTTCCTCTGCCTGGAGTTCCTTAAATTCGGGAGCAAACCCAGCTTAAATCTGGGACAAAACCGAGTTTAAATCTGGGAACAATCCCAGTTTAAATCTGGGTGCAAACCCATCTTAAATCCGGGAGCAAATCAATCTTAAATCTGGGACCAAACCCAGTTCAAATCTGCGAGCAAACCCAGTTGAAATCTGGGACCAACCCCACCTTAAATCCGGGAGCAAACCCATCTTAAATCCGGGACCAAACCCACCTTAAATTCGAGACCAAACCCAGCTTAAACCTGGGACCAAACCCCGCAGCATTTGCTTTGCACGAGTGCCTGTGTGGCAGGAGCAGCTCAGCCCGAGTGAGCGATCCCTGAGCACAGCAGAGCCTGAAACGGGTTTGGGGAGAACAAAAACGATTCAGCAAATATTTGGCCAAAGAAAATACAATTTCGAAAGACTTTTTTAGGGTTAAAAGTGGGAAGAAGTTGTTGAACTTGGAATTCAGGGGATCAGTGTTTAGCCCCAATTCAGGGAGTCAGAACAGAGGAGCAATTTAATGTGAGAAAGTTTTGTTTTCAGCAGATAAAAAGCCATAATTCGGATTTTTGGGGTGCCAAACACCCCCTGAGAAGCAGCGAAGGCAGATTTGAACAAGGAGAAAGCTCCTTTTCGGGAGAATCTGAATGGATTCCTTCGGTATTTTAACTCCAGGTGGTGGGATAGGGCTGGGAGTGGGAAAGCCGAGGTGTCCGTGCTGTGTGGGAGCTGCTGGGTTGGTAAAGAACCTTTTTATAACTCGGGAGCTGCAGCAGCTCTCAGGGTGATGCTGCATTTCCCTGCTGCTCCCACCCAGCTTTCCCTGGATCGTTGTGTTATTCCAGAGCTGCTCTGCCAGGTCTCCCCAACTTCCACAGCACCGCTCCCTCCTCTCCCTCTCCCTGCCCGCTCCATCCACACAAATCCAAGGAATGAGGCCCCACGGGCTCTCTGGGAAGCAGCAGCTGATGGACACAGCTCCAAAAGGGAAAATTTACTGAAAAACCAGGAATTTCTTGCAGCCAACGCCACAGGACGGGAAAACGCCATCGAGTTCTGCTGCGGGGAGACAATTCCTGGAGAGTTCTCCCAGTGCTTTTCCTCCCAAGACTTTTGAAAAGCCTGGCTTCCCACCGGGTGTGTTGTCCCCAATTATCCTGCGCCTGGAAGCAGCAATCTGCCATCCTGGTGCTGTAATTCCATTTTCCACTCCCCGCAATTATCGTGGATGCTGCAGGATAGAGTGATGATGATTCCAGAGGCAAACAGGCAGTGGGATCCAATCTGGCCCCGGAAAATCAGGTTTCCTCCTGCAATTCCTGCCTGATCCCTGCCCCGTTCTCATGCAATCCTCTCCCTGGAATTATTTTTCCTTTCCTGCCACGACCAGAGCCAGGGAAGATTTCAGCCTTGATCTGTCTGGGCATTTTTCATTTCAAATTAAAGATTTTAATTTCAATTTTAAACATTGGTTTTTCCTTAGGTTGGGATGATTTTTCCATCCCTGTTAATCCCTGGGGTTTTTTTCCCCCAGGTTTATTTAGGAATTTTCACAAATGTTAAATTCTAACACCATAACACCTCTGCTATTTATTCCCGAGTTTTTTGGGGGGAGGCAGGCACAGAGTTATGTTCAGCTGCGGTCGGTGCTGATTTTTTCCAGGATGATGCTCTGTTAAAGTTGGAATTCTATCAGTGATTATTCCAGTTTTAAGAAGAAAGCCCGGAATTTATGGACAATCCCAGGATGGGGGCTTGGAAATCAAAGGGGAAAAAAAAGCTGGACGAGAGGAAAATCCCTGGAGGTGTGTTCTTGATTAATCCCTTAATTAAGAACACCAAACAAGGGTCTGAGGGATCAATCGGCACGCCTTAATTACCTTTAATTACTATCTTTTATCACCCTTTGTGGAGGCTCCGGGTCGTTCCCTGCCATGGTGACAGAAGGAGCTGAGGCCGAATCTGCTGGTGAGGGACAAATTGTCACCTGGATAGGGGGGAAATTCCCTGTGCTCGTCCAAGGCAGCCAGGAAAACATGGATTTGCAGCTGGTCAGGGGTTTTTGTTGTTTCCCAGACAAATCCCAGAATCCCGGTGGCTGCAAGGCAAAGGCTGAGGGAAGAAAACATGGAGTGAGGATCTGGGCTTGGTTTGCAGATCTGGGGGACTCAAAGGACACCAAATCCTGGGAATGGGGCACGTTGGGATGGTGTAAATTCCTTCCTGCTGCTGAAAGCGGCAGGGAAGAGACCAAAGGTTTTGCATCAGAGCCACAGGAAAATGGATTTGCCCTCAGGAAATGCACTGGGACATCCCTGGAATCGCCCACATCCAGGCTGGATGGGGCTTGGAGCAACCTGGGATAGCGGGAGGTGTCCCTGCCCATGGATGAACTTTAAGGTCCCTTCCAACCAAACCGTTCTGGGATTCCGGGATTCCCTTCTCGATCTGCTCAGTATGACTGGAATATTGCACAGTTCATCCCACGGAACAAAAATCCTGAGGGGAAAGGTGAATATTCCCACAAATTCAAGGGAAGAGCCCCAAAATCTGAAGGGACAAAGCGTCCCTGGCTCCAGGAAAAGTCTGGCACAGCTGCTGCTGCTGAAGGAGCCTGGAAGTTCCTCTCCATGGAAAACACACCCAAGTCCTTCATGAAAAACCTCTGGAATGCCAATGGATGGCTGGGAGAGCCCGAGGCCCTTTGGGAACAGGGGTTTGGGGCTGTAGGATTTCTCCAGGGGGAGAAGAAATTGGAAGCAACCAAAGAAAAGAGCTCCTCTTCCCAAGGCCTGAACTCTGAGGGTGGTGGAAGGAACGGGATTGAAGTTATCATGCAATTCCCACAGTCCCCGAATCCCAGGATACGTGGGAAAAGGCACTTTGGAAAAGGAGTCCTTTCCCATTTTTTAGAGTATGAGCCACACATGACTGCCCTTCCTGACCTTCCCTGCTGAGTTCCAGCCCTGCTCCTTTCCGTGTGCTCCAAGTTTTTGCAGGCTCAGAAGGAAAATTGGGCTTTTGGGGCCAGCCTGGATGTGCTGAGCTTGTCTGGGCTGCTCGTGGAGGGAAGAGCATTCCCAATCCCGGCAGCATCCCAAGGATGCAGCTCCGTGGATCCGAGTTTACAAACACTGACTGCCCCATCCTGCAGATTTTTCCTTCCTATTCTTCCCTCCAGTGATCCCAGCCGGGGCACAGCAGGAAAATGGGAACTTCCAAAGCCCTCCCAGCCGGGAATGAGGCACTGCTTTGGCTTCTCCAGGATTTCCCCCATAAACAACCCAAGGATTTTCAAATGAGTGGCAGACCAGGATTTAAAATTCCAATTTTTAGCCTGAACTGGAGTTTTCCTTTGTTATTTTACCCCAGCACTGACCCGCTCCTGTTTAATTTCTAAGGAGCGTGGTCTTGGCTGAGCAGAGGGATTTCGGGAATTGCAGGGATGCTTCCTTAGCTGCAACACCTAAATCCCAAATATTCCAACAGCATTTTCAGCTCCTCCTGCCCCACCATCATGCCCATCTCCCAGCGTTTGCTGGAGCTCCGGCAGCTCCCTCCTGCCATCCCCGCATTCCCGATTTCCCATCCCCACCCAGCCACGTGAGACACCTACTCCCCATCTGCACATTCCCACGGCACATTTGTGATTCCTCCCGGGAGCTGCCGGGACTCCTCCTCTCCCCCAGGTTTTCTCACCCCAGGAGAAAGCCCAGCCACCGACGGAGGTGGCTTTGGATTGCTCCTGGAGACGAGGAGCTTTTCCAGCGCCGTGGGCTGGGTGTTTGCGATTCCAGCCCCAAACCCCCAGATCATTATGGGAATCTGATCATCAGGTGATGGGAGCAAAAATTCCTGGGCGTTTCTTCCACCTTCACCAGGGTTTGCTGTGAGGTTTGGTGGAGACCTTGCTGCTTGAAATCTCCGGTTTTTATAGGTGATGTTTCCAAGTTTCTCCAGGAAAATGCTTGGTAAACACCTCCTTTGAACCACGCTCCGACAAAAATATGGAAAAATATTCCTGGGAATCGAGTATGCCAAAGGAAAGGGGCGTTGGAGATTCTCCACCTCTTTCAGAATGGTCATTCAAATTTATTCCAGCTCCAAATCTGTTCAGCTCTCCCAGAGCTGCCCACTGCAGCTTGGATTTCCTGCAGGAAAAAGGGATTTTTGGTATAAAAAACAGTTCCAGGTGAGAGGAGAGTATGCAGGAACACAAAAAAATAGTCTTGAGAGATGGAAAAAAAGGAGTTTATTCCTTCCCATGTCTGTGCACACATCCTGACCCCCGGGGAAGTGAGTTCACCCATGGGCCTTTCCACCTTGGAATTTTTTCCATTGTTCTGCAGGGTTTTATTTCCTCACCTATTCGCTGACGTTCCCTGAGGTTCTGCACTGGTTGTGCCAAGCAGCCTAAAAAGTGGGATTTAAGTCCAAGTCTGCCACTCATTTTAACATCCCGACTTGTGTCAAATCTTGGAATACTTTTGGGGGAACTCCAGGAGAAGCCAAAGCAGCGCCTCATTCCCAGCCAGGAGGGGTTTGGAAGATCCCATTTTCCTGCTGTGCCCCAGCTGGGATCATTGAAGGGAATAGGAAAGAAAAGTGCGTTTATGAAAACAGGGAGACCTGGGAATCAGCACAGCGGAGCTTCCTGGAAAATCCAGGAACTGGCTCTGGCTCTGGTTCCAAAAGCACCTGGAGTTTGTACGGAATGAGGTGGGATTGAGTCACCCCGGAGTCCCCCAGGCCCCCTGCAGAGCTGCCCCAAATTGGGATTTAAAGAGCTCGGCACTAAGGGAAGGCTCTGCTCCGATCCGGGTGTGCTGCTTAAAGTCCTCCAAAATGATATTCCAACAATTTCTGTATCGGATTTTAGATGGAAAATCAGAGGCCTTCTGGATTTTGTGGAGTCCCAGAATGGTTTGGGTTGGAAGGGACCTTAAAGCTCACCCCATTCCAACCCCAACACCTTCCACTATCCCAGGGTGCTCCAAGCCCTGTCCAACCTGGCCTTGGACACCTTCAGGGATGGGGCAACCACAGCTTCTCTGGGAATTCTATTCTGGAGCCTCTCCACCCTCAGGAGAAAAATCCTTCACAGTTACACCCAGCCCTGGATCCTGTCCCAATGAAACCGAGCCCGGGATGTGCTGGGATGAGCACTTGGATTCTCCCATTGTGCAATTCCTTTGTTGGGGATTGATCCCATCCCTCTCCCTGGCTGAGTAATTCCAACCCAAATGCTGAATAGAAGAGAAAATGGAGGTGACTGTAAAAATCCGCTTTGAATTCACTCTTCCTGTCTCTCTTTTCCTTCCTTTTTGAATTGTCCTTCCAGGAACAAGATGCCCGTGAAGTTTAATCTCTCCTAAGAGGAAAACCACGGAGAAAAAATTATGGATCCTTTGTACTTTTCCAGCACGTTCAGCATGGAAGCCACTCCCAGCGAGGTGAACTCCTCCCTGCTGCCCAACGTGACGGAGAACGGGACGATCCCGGAGCAGCCGCCGTTCCAGTATATCCACAAGGTGCTCATTCCCGTCTGTTACCTCCTGGTGTGCGTCGTGGGGCTGAGCGGGAACGCCCTGGTCATCTACGTGGTGCTGCGCCACGCCAAGATGAAAACGGTCACCAACATCTACATCCTGAACCTGGCCGTGGCCGACGTGCTCTTCATGCTGGGCCTGCCCTTCCTGGCCACCCAAAACGCCATCTCCTACTGGCCCTTTGGCTCCTTCCTCTGCCGCCTGGTGATGACCGTGGACGGCATCAACCAGTTCACCAGCATCTTCTGCCTGACGGTGATGAGCATGGACCGCTACCTGGCCGTGGTGCACCCCATCAAGTCCACCAAGTGGAGGCGCCCCAGGGTGGCCAAGCTCATCAGTGCCACCGTCTGGACCTTCTCCTTCTTGGTGGTTCTGCCGATGATCATCTTCTCGGACGTGCAGGAGGACTTCCAGACGTGCAACATGAACTGGCCGGAGCCGGTCAACGTCTGGTCGGCAGCGTTCATCATCTACACTTCGGTGCTGGGCTTCTTCGGCCCTTTGCTGGTCATCTGCCTGTGCTACCTGCTGATCGTGGTCAAGGTCAAGTCCTCGGGGATCCGCGTGGGCTCCACGCGGCGCCGCAGGTCGGAGCGGAAGGTCACCAGGATGGTGGTGATCATCGTGGTGGTCTTCGTGTTCTGCTGGCTCCCGTTCTTCACCATGAACATCGTCAACCTGATCTTCATCCTGCCCGCCGACCCTGTCCTGGAGGGGCTCTACTTCTTCATGGTGGTGCTGTCCTACGCCAACAGCTGCGCCAACCCCATCCTCTACGGCTTCCTCTCCGACAACTTCAAGCAGAGTTTCCAGAAGGTTCTCTGCCTCCGGAAAGGCGACGGAGCAGAGGATGGGGACCCCGTGGAGCACAGGCATGAGAACAGCAGCCGCCTGCAGGAGTCCATGCTGACCCAGAGGAACGTGGAGTTCAACGGGCACATGCAGACCAGCAAGGTCTGAGGGCACGGCCTGGCACTGCAGAGTCCCCTGGAGGACTTGGGGACTTCAGGGAGAGCTCAGTTCATGGCAAAGGGAAAACGTGGAGCCCCACAAGCTCCAAGAAATGTACATAGGGGGCTCTTCCCTGCTTTTCCCAGCTGGAAGTGCCAAGCTCTCGTGGCGTCCTGCTGGATGAGATGTTTGTGGCCATTTTGGGTCCTCTAGGGAAAGATTTCCAGGCTTTGTACCCCTCCAGAGATGCAAACCAACGCTAAGCCAGCTCCAACTCCCTTGTTAAGCTGGGTTTAAGGCTGCTTTGCACAGCTGGGATCAGCTCCGAGCAGCAAACAGCTCAGCCAGGATCTTTGGGATTCTTCAAGGGGATTTCTTAAAGGAAAATGAGATTTCTTCAGAGTTTCATGCACAAACGGCCCCAGCACTGCTCTGGAGATGGGTTCTGATGTGCTGGGGGGTGCCTTGGCTTTGTTTTCCTGTCCTTAACCCATCCCAGGGAGCCAGAACAGGCAGGAATCCTGTAAACGCATCCGGGAAGGATGGAAAAAACGAGATTAGGAAAACGTTTCTGAAAGGAATCCATTCACCCGTAACATTCCCACCTTCCCACACGTATGAACTGCGATGTAACCCCGTTGTTATGGTGTCAGTGGTGACCATTGTGGGGTCCTGGGGAGGTCTTGTGTCCATTCCTTGGCTCCGAGTGTAAGTCTGGACTCGAAATTGTATTTCCAGAAATTAAACCCAGCTCGATCCCCTCCTGACCGGTGCAGTAGCCAGGGGGTGTTTGAGCCAAGGTTGGACTCGATCCTGGAGGTTTTTTCCAACTTTATTGCTTCTGTCATTCTGTTTATTCCGTTGGATGTGCCACTCACATTCCCGAACCCGGGAACTCACAGGACACATGGAGACACAAGCACAGGATGTATCCTGGGCTGGACCATGAGGAATTTACTCCCAGGTTTCTCCCAGCAGCAGGCAGTGCCCAGCTGCCCACCACCCCATTCCAAATCCCAGCACAGCCAGATTTAAATGATTAATTAATACAATATCCATTATTCTTGGTATTATCAGGCTCTTCCAGGCATAAATCAGCCTCTGATCCATTCCCGAGTAATTGGTGCAGCCTTTGTCACCTCTGCCTGCTCCAGCTGATTTTCCAGAGGTTCTTCTCTGGGGACAAAATTAGAAAATCCCATT
This sequence comes from Dryoscopus gambensis, assembly GCA_013389985.1. Lineage (NCBI taxonomy): Eukaryota > Metazoa > Chordata > Aves > Passeriformes > Malaconotidae > Dryoscopus > Dryoscopus gambensis. Next base: position 556,033 of record WEIT01026550.1, read on the forward strand.
TTAGCTCCCAGCTGCTTTTGGAAGTGGCTGGAAAAATTCCTGTTCCCACAGAGGGAGGTGCCCGTGGTGCCCTGCAGAGCACAGGGATGCAGAATTCCAGCTGCTGGAGCAGCTGAGCTCTGAACACAGGGAAAATTATTGGAATGAGGAAAGCAGGAGTTGGATTTGCTGATCCCTGTGCGTCCCTTCCCACTCAGGATATTCCAAGATTTTTCAGCCTGAGGTGTTTTGGATCCACAGGGACTTGGTGTTACTCCATCCCAAAAATCAAAGCCCCTTCCCAGAGGAGGTCACACCTTTGGGAATTTAACAACATGAGGAGAAGAATGAACTCCAAACCCAAAGAAAACCAAAAACTTCCTCAGGAAAAACACACAAAGAAATTGGAAAACACTTACAAAATCCAGTGAAAATTGGAATAACTGAAGTATCAATGATTTCTGAGTAATCCCTAATTTGCTTTCCAGGGAAAAATTAAGATTCCTTTCAAGCCTGTCCAAGAGAGACCTAAAGAGGAAAAGCTCCTGAGTTTTTGGGACAGTGCCAGGAGACACCACCAAACCCTGCTAAATTAGGGATGCTCTGCTTCCCTTTCCAGGATTTTAGAACCTGCTGGAAAGAAAATCCAACAGATTTCATGGCAAGGTCCTTTAGAAACACGGAACTGTGCAATGAGGGAGATATTAGAGCAAACCAGGAGCTCTTTGTGCCCAGAGAAATCCCTCTGTGCTTTTCCCAGTCAGGACTGGGATCATTTGTGCTGTGTGGAATTTCCATGGATCATCCAGCCTGGGTTTAGCCTGATCCTATGGAGATTTTGTCTTCGCTTCCCTTTGTTCAATCATTCCAGACAAATTAAACATTGAATGAACGAAACTCCACTTTTTAAAAATATTTTCTGAGTCCTAAAAAGCCTTTTCTTTCCCAAATTTCTTGGAACTCTGAGGTCATGGAAAGCTGCCTTAGCAGCACTGTCCCCTGGGAGACACAGAGGGATGAGCCCCCTGGAATATCCCTGGAATCCTGGGTTTACTCCCACCTCCGGACTGAACCAAGTGGAGCAAACCAGTGCCGATTCCAGGGTGAAATCCAATTTCCAGTCCATTTCTGGCCCATCCCACATTTATTCCATCACCTGTTGGATGCTGTGCCCACGGGTGATGATCAGAAGGACTCGAGGGATGCTGGAAAGCAAAAATCCATCTCCTGATCCGTCCTTGTCCTTTGATTTCCAAGGAAACTGCTCTTGCTAAAGCACTGGAAATTCACTCCTTGCAAGCAACAACGACCCCAGGAAGCAGGAAAGCTCCAAAATCTTGGAATTTCTCCCTAATTCTCCTTTTGACTCAGAGCAGGACTTGGCTCCTGGTAATTTTCCATAGGAAAACCCTTTGGAATTGAGTGCAGCACATCCCCAGGAGACTGGGAAAGCTTTCCCATTAAACTGATCTGTTTTCCAATTCCCAGTGAATCCAACCTAATTTTATTTACTGAGCAAACAGCAGTGACCATGCTCCAGGGAATGAAAAAATGTGGATTTTAGAAGGAATTCTGATTTGGCAAACACATTCCATCAAATGCAATGTATTCCTATCAGAACTGGGGAATTCAGGAGGAAGGGATGACTCCAAGCAGGCCTGGATTCTCTGGGATGAGGAGTTGGGGTTGATTTGGGGACCTCCAGATCTGCGTTCAGTTCCTCATTTGAACGTTTCCAATTGGTTTGGTGTAAGCTGGGCTGTGATTCCCTCAGTTTTCCGCCTGAAACGATCCCTCCTGGAAGCTCTGGAGTGGGAAACGGCTGGAAAGCTCAAGGCTGGGGCAGGGACACCTTGGAAAGAAAAAGGATTTTAATAAAAGCAGATTTATGGGAAGGAGTCAAACCCTGGCATTGCTCGGGCAGAGCAAAGAGCATTTCTCTCCTCCTTCCATGGAATTTGATCAAATCCTTGGAATTAACCAAAGGAAGTTTGATCTGGAAGGAACAGACCCTGGCAAAGAGGTGGATAAACCTGGGCCTTGTTTCCCGCACACCCAACACTGACCCCACCTCTTTTCCCACTCCCCCTGGGTCAGGATTGGGATCCCAGCTCCCAGAAACCAGATATTCCAGCTGGCTCATCCAGCATTCCCATTGCTAATGCTGCAATTCATCAGATTCAAGGAGCAAATTTAGGAAAACTCTCAATGCCCCAATTCCCAAGAAAATTCCCTTTCCAACCAACAGCTGCCTGGGGAATTCAGTGCCGTGGGAATGCTGCTTTGGAGGAGCTCTTTTCCTGACCTAGGGAATTTTTGTCCAGGAGCAGCTCCTGCAGATCATCTCTCCCAGTGCCACGCAGCCTTTGCTCCACGGGATTCCCTCCCCATCCCAAAAAATCCTTCCTCAGACTTGAGCTGTGCCTTTGGAAGCTCCGCTGGCTTTTCCCTGAATCCCAAACACCGTTCCTGGGCTTTTCCTGGCAGCTCAGCAGTGGAATTCTGAGGAGCCAGCTGAGCTGACAACATCCCTGCACACGTTCCATCAAAACATGTCATCCTTCCACAAAGACTGACAAATTCCTGGGAAAATCTGTCCTCCCAGCCAGCCCTTCCCGGGAAGCTCCAGACAGCAGCGACACTCCCCAAATCCATGGGTTTTTTCACACATTCCAACCCCAATTGCTCAGCCCCAGGGATTGAGTGACATTTTTAATGCCTCGACAGACAATCCTTCAGAATTCCAGCTTATTCAGCTTTTCCTTTGATTCATCCAAGGATTCCAAATGTTGGCTCTGCTCTGCCGAAAAAACCACCCACGGGAAGTTCATGGAATATTTGCCCGGTGCCCCCCCTGACCTTGGGGAGGTGGAAAAATCCACTGGATAAAATAAAAAATAAATAAAACAATAAATTTTTGTTTTTCTGGTTAAAGCTTCAGCTATGAATCTTCCATGAGATCCATGGAATAAAGGGAATTCCAACTGCTGGATGCCAAAGGGCTCTGCTGAAAGATGTGGGGAAAAATCCACCGAGCAACCTTTGGGATACAGGAGCAGCTTCCTTCAGGGATTCACTTTTTATTCCATGAAAAGTGGGGTTGAACTGAGGGGGGAAAGTCATGGATTCACTTTGGCATTAGGAGACAGCAGTTCCAAAGGGCAGATTCCAGGTGGGCATCTCCAAGGAATTGGGATTCATGGGCTTCACTGGGGAATTCCTGGGTTTCAGCAGGGTCACCTGGAATCCCCTGGCTTTGGGATCTCTCCTGGCTGCTCTCCAAGGGAGGAAAAACCCGGGCATGTGCCTGAACTGTGGAATTTACCCCGGGATCCATGGATTGATGTTGGAATAAGAGCAGGGCACAGATGGAATTTTTGCAGTTTCCCTCTTTAACTCCCAGTTAAACCCAGCTCTCTGTTCCCCAAGGCTCCAGGGATGGGATTATCCCTGGAATCCAAACATTCCCCGTGACACAAAGTCCTGGCCCAGCCTTGATCCATCAACAGCATCCTTAAAACCCACAAATCCCTGTTTCCTGTGCCTTTCCCTGCTCCTTGGAGCTGCCGCCAAGGCAGGGGCTGCTGATTTTATTCCTGTGATTTATTCCCGGGATATTTTATCCCGCTCCAGCCCCTCAGTCACCTGGAATGCCTCAGCTGCTCACCTCACCCCACTCCTGGTTTTCCTGCAGCGCTCCTTCCCGCCTGTTTGGGTGTTGTTTGGGTAACTCCATGGAAATCCAGCGCTGTTGCCATGGGATGGGCGACGCGCTGGGGTTTCTGTGTTCCCTCTCCCTTTCCCGCTGCAATCCCGTAACACTTAATCCTCCTTATCTGCCCATCATTCCCAGGAAAGTCACGGAAGGTGAGACTCTCTCTGCTGGCTCCCTTCTCCTGAGCCTTTAAGCCCCGGATCCCGTTCCTGACCTCGAGCCGGGAGTCATCCCAAACATTGGATGTATCCCCTTCCCTCGGCCGGGGATGAACCCGCAGTGCTTTTTCCAACGGGGCCACTGGAAAAGCAGCAGCCCTTGGAAGCAGTTGGGAATGAACAATCCTGGCCTGTGGGGGATGGGAGATAATTCCTTCTGGATTTGACCCTGGATTCAAACACAGCCCAGCCCTGGAAGTGCAGCGACCTGGGAATTATCGGGGAAGAGTTTTCCCTTCACCTTCCAGGGATCAGCTCTCCCTCTGCCAGGTGGATTCGGGTTCATAATCCTGGTGCATCCCTCTTGGATGGGAGGGCCGGGACTGCAGCCAGCACTGCTCCAGAGGACCCCTGTTTTATATCCCAGAGGGAGACTTGGGGCTTCTCCCCCAGTGAATCCCACTGTGGTTTTCTCTGGAGAATCTGCTGGAAAAATAAAAGGGCAAAAACCCCTCCCGAGGCCTCAAGGAATTTATGCTCTCCTGGCTTTTCCCAGCAAAACAAAGGATCATGGAATCGTGGAATGGCTTGGGTTGGGAGAGACCTTAAAGATCTTCCCATCCCAACCCCTGCCATGGGCAGGGACAACTTCCATTATCCCAGGGTGCTCCAAGCTCTGCCCTCGGAAACTTGCAGGGATGGGGCAGCAATCCCGCGCACAATTCCTGCTTCCAGGAGGGACAACAGAGCCAGGGAGCACAAATCCCATGCACAATTCCTGCTTCCAAGGGCCAGGCAGAACCGGAGGAGCTCGGGAGCCGTGGTGACAGCAGCTCCCCTGGGCAGGGTAATTAATTAATTATGCATTCCCAGAATTAATTAGAGCATCGTGTTTGCATCCCTGTCCCGTTTTTCCACAGATTCCAGCCCCATCTGCCGGGTGCCAGACAGGGCTGACAGCCCCGCATCCCACACTTGGAATGATTTTATTTCCTGTCGTGCCCGTGCCTGGCTCCTGACAGGAATCTGAGGCATTTCCATGGAATTAATTCGTGGCACTCCATGGCGCTCGGATTTTTCCAGCACGTTTTCAGGGAGGGAAAAGCAGTTCCGTGGATTTCTGACCTAATAAAAACCTGGAGCTGAGCTGGGCCACACAGAAAGTGCCAGGAAATGGGAATGGAGGGTTCGGCATCCCTGGAATCACGGGATCATTGAGGTGGGAAAAGATCTCTGACATCACTGAGTCCATCCCTGTCCAGGTGTCTTTTCACCTGGGAGGAATTCGGGATTCTGCCTTAAAAGGGATGAAAACACAGAAAAACAGGGAAAAATGAGCTGGGAGAGGAATTGTTTTGGAATTGCATGGAAACAGGGAGATGATTCTGATGCGATTCCCAGGGAATTCACAGGCTCTGCACTGGGTTTTGGATCAGCAAAACTCCAAATCCAGTGGCAATTCCTCAGTTTCCTGCATGGAATTTCACTCCTGAAATGGCCTTTGAGGCAGGAGATCACAGCATTCCAGCCAGGAGCCAGCAGGGAGGGATCTGCTCCCAGCACGATCCAGGGAGGAAACAGTTCCTGGGAGAGTTGATTTTAATGTGATTTTCCCTGGAAATAGCATTAGGCTGTCATTCCCAATGCCCGGCAGGAATTGTTGGGTTCCCAGATCCTCTGCGGCAGCTTTTGGCTGGAATACAAATGCCAGCTGTGGAGGAAACATCCACTGGGTTGGGAATAGGGAAGCAAATCCCTCCTCATCCCAGGGATCCAGCTCATCCTCCCTGTTTGCCCATTCCCAGAGGGAATCAAGCTCTGCCTACATCCCTGCCGTGGCCAAATCCAGCCCTGCAGGGATACAAATCCAGAGTTTTCCCCACAGGAATGTCACGCCCCATCAGAATCCCGGGGATTTTTACCAGAAGACCTGGCAGAAAACAGGGAATCTCCCAAAATTAAGCAAGGAAAAGTGCTGAGGGCAGAGCGCACACCCGGGTTTGGCTTTTCCGGGTGCTGCTGCCTGGATCATGCCAGGAGAAACAAAACCACCTTGGAAAATCAGTCAGAGAACGAGGGATCCCCAGGATTTCCAGGAACAGAGCATGGAGCAAGAACAGGGAATGCCCCAAACACATCCCAACACTCATCCTGGGGCAGGATGGGGATTGCCAGCCCATCCTGGCTTTGGGAATTGCCACTCCCAGCCTGCAGGGAGGGTGTGGAAGCACAACCCGTGCAGGCCAAAGTCTCCACGGAGCCTTTCAGCCGGGATTGCTCCCTGGAAAGCTTGGAAGCGCTTTCTGTTTGTTTTCCCACCTTCCCCTCCCATCTCCCGCATTTTCTCCCGCCGCTTCCAACCCTTGGGAGCGAATAGATCCTTCCTGGAGTCATTAAATCCCATTCCACTCATCCAGAGGCAATCCATTAGCCTGATTTGTTGCCTGGTTTCCTTATCGGCCTCGATGTTATCTCCCCGTTCCCGTCGTAAATCCGAAGTTTCCTGATGGGGAGGAAGGAAGGAGTTTGCCCAAGGCATGGGCGCCTGTTGCTCTTCCCGAGAAAAATCCATCCGGAGGGATGAAACCGCACCCAAACAGGCTCTTGATCCCAAAACAGGCTGTGAGAAGATGGGAACGAGGGATCGGGGCATTCCCGGTATAGAGGGAGCTGAACACCACAAACACAGCAGGGAATTTCCCTAAAATCCATTTAAGCTGGATTTCAGGAGAATTTCCTTCCCAAAAGGGGTGTCCAGCCAAAAATGTGACAGTGGGAACATTGGACATTCAGCTTCCAGATATTCCAATTTTTCCCCCCAAACCTGGGCAGGTTGATATTCCCGGTGGTTTTTATGCCATTAGGGATAATTCGGATCCCGTGGACACCCTTTGGATGCTTGGAAAGGTCGTCGTGTCCCTGGAATCACTGTGGATTTAATGATTTCCCTGCTCCCGGCACTGGGATGAGTCATGAGGGCTCTGAAATCCAAATGTCTCCCCTGGAGATGTGTTTGTTTAGGGATAAAAAAGATGGATTTTTGCGGCTTCCCAGAAGAAAGGGACTTCTCCAGAATTCATGGATTGAACACGTTCTGCTTGTGCTTTTTCCAGCCCAGCTGGAGCATGGAATTTTTAATTGGAATTATGGTCAGTGCAGCAAACGGGAGATGGGAATGAGCCTAAATGGTGGAAAACTGCTGGATCTGTGAGGAATGAGGAATTCCAGACCCCCTCAGCCTGGGAATGCTCCTGCTCCACCACCGAGCTCCTGCCAGCAGCACATCCACATTGGGAATTCTTTCTCCAACCTAGGGATGGGACAGGGAGGATTTAGGAGTAGGAGAAGGAGGGAAAAAAGATTTGGAGCTCTCCAATGTGGCTTTAAAATGATGGGAATTCCCCAGGTTTCCTTTCCAGGATGCAGACTGAGGGATGCAGGAACACACTTGAGGTTTCAAGGCTTGGGATCCATTTTCATCGGGAATTTTCTACTTAGAAGTCCCTGTTTTCAGGAAAATAGGGAGGTCCTGAAGATTTGGGATTGATTTAGAGGAAAGGAGCTGGTGTCAGCTTCCTTTTGGGAATCTTTTGGATTAAAGGAACTAAAATTGATCCCAGAGACTCTTCCTGGTTCAGTGTGGTGTTTTTAGCCTGGGAATGTGGAAAAGTTTATGGAAAAACTTATGGAAAAGAGAGAAACAACCCCAGGAACTCAAAGCAAAATCTTTATTTCAGCTACTTTTCCCAAAGCAGAGGGAAGTGAGGTCCAAGGAAGTGTTTTGCTGGCAAGAACTTCCCTGGATCCTTCGTACAAATGGCTTAGGAAGCAAACGAGAGACTGGGAGAAAGGAAGAGAAGGAATGGGATAAAATGATGGGGGTTTGCTGCATGCACCACTGTCCTATCTGTAATTATTTAGGAAAAAAACCCAAATCCCTAAAAATCTGCTTGAAGAAAAGCTCCTTTTTCTTTCCAGTTTTTCCTCCATTTTCCAGAAATGATGGTGCTCCAAAATGGTCATTTCCAGATGAGAGCACAGCCTGAAATCCCAGCTTGGCAAATTCCAAATTCCCACCAATTTTGTTAAATTGGGAAGGACATTCCCAGCCAGGACGTTCTTATGGGAAGTTTTTCCCTGGAGCTTGTGGTTGTACTGAGCCCTGTTTCCCTGGAAATGCTTTCCCAAATCCAAGTGCTGTTATTTCTCTAATTCCACAATCCCGCTGGAATAACGGCATGGAACAGAACGGAATTTGGGATGAATTCCTGTGCAAAATCTTGATTTTAGCACCAAATTTCCTGCCTGAGAGGAGCCACCCTGGCGCTGCTGGGGGGGAAGGGGGGGTTGCCAATTAGCCAAGATTTTTGCAGGAATAGCAACATTTCTTAATTAGCACCTGGATAACCGCTCTGGTCCTTAGGGATAATTATATTATCATACTTAAAATCTAATTATTATAATTCCTTCTCTAAAGCACGGCAAAGAAGTGGAATTTTGGCTGCCAGCTGGGCCAGCTCCTCACGGATGTTCCTGAGGGGCCACACAGGGAGCTGGGAAAATTCTGGAATTCTTGTGCAAGTGGAACAGTCCCCTCCATCCACCCAGGGGTGGAAAACAACACTTCCAGGGACGCAGTCATCCTGAATGGAACAGGAGACACAGAGAAAGAAGGGAAAATATTGCTGTCAATTGGACAAATCCTCCGGGGATGTTCCTGAGGGTCTTTATGGGGAGCTGGGAACCTTCCGGAATTCTTGAGCAGCTTGGAACAGTCCCCTCCATCCACACAGGGCTGGAACACAACACTTCCAAGGGCTACAAATATTCCACATGGAGCAGAACATGCAGAGCAAAGTGAAATTTTTGCTGCCAACTTGGCAACTCTTCAGGGATGTTCCTGAGGGCCTTTACAGGGAGCTGGGAACCTTCTGGAATTCTTGTCCAGCTTGGATCCACGCAGGCGCAGAAAAAACAACTCTTCTGGGGCTACACCCATTCCAAACGGAATTAGAGACGCACTTCTAGAGGGAAGACACTGCTGGATGGCCCAAAGCTTGCCCTGGAGTCGAGGAGCTCCTACTCCAGGGCGGGTTTGATCAGGTGCCCGTTGAAGATGACGTAAACGTCGGACTCCTCGCTGTAAATGGCGTTCTCCCGCTCCCTCTTGAACATCCTGATCCAAACCTCATCCCCCTCCTGCAGATCCAGCATCAGGCTCTGGCTCTGCATGATGCTCCTGTCGCTGGGCTGCGCGTACAGGATGGCCTCGGCCTGCTCGTTCCTCATCAGGTGCACGTAGGTCTCCTTGAAATTCCAGGTGTGCACGTTGAGGCTGAAGTAGTAAATCCCTGGAACGTAGCAGAAGAACTTCCCGGAGAACATGTTGAAGTGCTGGTAGAGGTTGACGAATTCCGTGTCGAAGGTGACGTGCTGGAAGTAGTCGGAGCTGTGGAGCGGCTTCCGGCGGCCCACGGAGAAGGCGGCAAAGAGCTGCTTGCACGAGTGGCCTTGGGGGCCGGGCTGGCCCTTCTGACCCTTCCGGCCGCTCAAGCCACGTAATCCTCGCTCTCCCGCCTTCCCGGCTGCTCCAGGGAATCCCTTCTCTCCCATCTCGCCCTTCTCGCCTGGGAGGGTGAAGGAGAAGCGTGTTGAACACGAGCACGGGAAGCACAGATTCCAGGGATATCCTGGAGACAGCCAGCAGAGGAGCTGCCGGAGCATTGTTTTCCCAACCTGGGAATATCGGTCAGATGTCAGCACCTTCCCAGTTCCCTGAGGGATTAACTTGGGGGTGTGTTTGGGCACCACCACATTTTGGGCACCCTCTAGACCTCGCTTTGGGCACATTTTGGGCATGACCACATTTTGGGCACCGCTTGACCCTGTTTTGGGCACAACCACGTTTTGGGCACCCCTTAACCTTGTTTTGGGCACATTTGGGCACGACAACATTTTGGGCACCCCTTGACCTTGTTTTGGGCACTCTGGGACATGTTTGGGCACCACCACATTTTGGGCACCCCTTGACCTTGCTTTGGGTGCCCCTTGACCTTTGTTTTGGCATTTTGACATTTTTGTTTGACATTTTTGGCATAACCATGTTTTGGGCACACCTTAACCTTGTTTTGGACACATTTGGGCACAACAACAGTTTTGGTAACACTTGACCTGGTTTTTTGGGCACCCCTTGACCTTGTTTTGGGCACCTTTGGACGTGTGTGGGCACAACCACATTTTGAGCACCCCTTGACCTTTGTTTGGGCACATTTGGGCCCCCCTTGACCTTTTTGGGCACCCCTTGTCCCTGTTTTGGGCACAACCACGTTTTGGGTACCCCTTAACCTCTTTTTGGGCACGTTTGGGCACAACCCTGGTTTTGGGCACTTTGGGGCACTTTTGGGCACCTTGGGGCACTTTTGGACACCCCTTGCCCTTGTCCTGGGCTCAATTTTGGCACAGAGAAGGACCAAGGAAGAGCAGGAAGGAAAAGGATGGGAACAAGCCGCACCCACCTTTGAGGATGGTGATGTCTATGGTGGGCTGGATTTTGGGCACGGAATATTCGGGATCCCCGCTCATCCTGGTGGATCTCTGGGAGATGATGGACACGGGCTGCTCTGAGGGCCCGCAGCACCTCACGCACGACAGGCGCCGCCTGGGCAGCGCCTTCTCCGGCTGGGCTCCGGCATTCCCGGCGGAAAGCAGGAGCAGCAGGATCACAGCCCTCATCCTCGGGAGCAGCTGGAGCGGGAGAGGGAACACAAACCATTAATGGGGTGATTCCAATCAGGGCCACCTGGCGAGTGCTTTCCTTGGGGTTAATTATTAACGGATCCTGGAGTGGCACCAGGAGACTCCGGGTGGGAATGGTGCCCCTCGGAGCGCCGGGAAAGGCAATCCCTGGCTGGAATTACCTGCGACAGCTGCCAAGAGACACCAGGTCAACAAAAGAACGGGAAAAAAAAAAAATCCCAAGCCAAACAAAACCTGCTGGGAGCAGAAGCTCAGTTGGAAAAGTCGGCTGCTCTTGGAAGAGCCCCTACGGCAGATTTCTGGGGAAAAGACAGACGTGCGGCTCTGTTGGTGCCTCAGCATCCCAAAAAATTCTAAATTAAAGGCAAAACATGGAATTTTATTGAAATATCAAGCAGAAAGCTGATTTTTTGGGGGGAGGAAAAGCCTGGAAGGAAACCAAACCAAAAAGAAATCAAAAGCGTTTCTCTCTTTAAATGTTCTCTCTTGGCTTCTTGCTGGTGACTTCTTTCCATGGTTGGTCCACTCCCATATTCTCTTCCAATCGGAATTCCTGTGTGTATTTTCCAGTTTGATTTTCCAATGTGTGGAATGGAAATCCAAAGAGTTGCACCAAACTGGGCCAAAGTGGGATTTGCTCAGCACAAACCCTGGCTTTGTGAATCCTTTGTTTTATTTTCATCTGCGCCTGGTGAGCTCCAAAGGTTCTGGATACTGGGAGAAATCCAGGGAGAAAATGCCTCAGATGGGGAAAAGAGAGGAATTTTCTCTGATTCCTCACTGACCTGTTCCTAAGGAAAATTGGAGCTGATGCTGGGAGAAATCCATGGAGAAAATTCCTCTTCTTTTCACCTGTTCCTAGGGAAAGATTGGAGCTGATTCTGGGAGGAATCCAGGGAAAAAATGCCTCAGATGCAGAAAAAAGGAGGAATTTTCTCCCTGGATTTCTCCCAGCATCAGCTCCAATTTTCCTTAGGAACAGGTCAATCAGGAGCCAGGGAAAATTCCTCTATTTTCCCCATGTGAGGCATCTTTTCCCTGGATTTCTCCCAGAATCAGCTCCAGTCTTTCCCTAGGAACAGGTCAGTGAGGAGCCAGAGAAAATTCCTCTTCTTTTCACCTGTTCCTAAGGAAAGATTGGAGCTGATTTGGGAGAAATCCAGGGAGAAAAATGCCTCAGATGGGGAAAAAGGAGGAATTTTCTCTGATTCCTCACTGACCTGTTCCTAGGGAAAGATTGGAGCTGGAGATTGGACACTCATTCCCATTCCATGCATAATTAGTGTCATTCCACTGATTGCAGTGGTGCCTCATCCAGGACAGATTTCTTGGATCGATGCCTCCGTGGATCTTCTCCCAAGTCCGATCAGTGAGATGGACTCGGACTGACCCCGGGCTGGGAATGGCTGCTCTTCCACCAGCTGGAGTTCCTGGAATAGGTTGGGAAGGGGGTGCTGGACAGCCTGGATTTCAGAACCCATCCCATGGACACCCAGAGGCAGGGAAGGAGGGAGAACATCCAGCCTTTGGGAACAAAATGAGCCAGGGGAGGGAAATAAGGAGGAAAAACCTGTCAGCGTGGGATTGGAGCAGCATTCCTGGGAAATGCTTTCTTCCCATTCTTACCTGCTCCGAAAGAAGTGTCAGTCACATCTTTCCAGCTCCCTGGAAATCCAAGAAATCCTTATTAGCAGGAAAATAATGGCTTTCCCTCCAAGAGCAGGGATGTTCTTTCCTGAAATCCATCAGAACTGGAAATACCATTGGATTTCTAATTGTAGCTCATGCCAGCAGCAGCTGGAGGAGGGGTCAATCCCCCTTTTCCATCAGCAGTCAGGGCTTGAATTCCATGTGATTAAATCCTTTCTAATTTCCATTAAATTTTTAAGCCATCTTTGTGCTTCCAGCCGCGAATGGAAACACAGGAAGATTAAATGGGGGACAAGTCCTAAAAACCAGCCCAGAATGGACTTGATGGCCTTGGAGGGCTTTTCCAACCTCAAGACATCTGGGATTCCCTGGGCCACGCTCTGAATTCCTGCTGATATTTTCCTTCCTGTTTTTCCTAGGGTTTCACTTGGAAAAGGAATCCATGAGTATCCTTGCTTTAAATTCCTGGGAAACACCAGGCACTGCCCCTTTTAATTCAGGACAAACTGGATTAAAACCCCACAGTTAAACCCAAAACCTTTCTGGTGCCACAGAGATGGAAAACTCATGGATGAGCCAGCCCCGAACCTTGGCACCATTCCAGACATGGAAAATGTTCCAGTTCTGCCTTTTTACCTTTTATCTTCTCTCCAGCCTCAAGCTCCTCACGGCTCTGGAGCTCCTTGGATCGGGAGCAGCAGGAAATGAGGCATCCTCAGGGCTGGGTTTGTCCGGACACCGCGCTTCCTCTTGGAAAGGATTTTTCCGGGATTTGTTTTATTTGCTTCCCCAGGAGGATCTAAAATTTCTTAGTGGGCAGGTCCTTGTGGAAAAGCTCCAAACACTGGAGGAGTTTGTGCATTTTCCAAGGAAAATGCCGCTGGATTCCGGTGCCGAGCTCCGGCAGCTCCTGTCGGACAAAATATCCCTGAGATCCTTCAGAAGCCGGCTCCAGGAGTTTGTCTGCAGCAGAAGGGATTGGAGAACTCCCAGGCAGGAATACTTGCATCCCAAAAAGGAATCGGCTTAGGAATTCCCAGTGCCTGTGGTGGTTTGAGCTATGTCCGTGTCCGGGGTGTTTATACAGCCATGGGGTGATGGAGAAGAGGGGCTGGAAGCGCTGCGGGAGCTGTGAGAGAGGCAGGTGTGGAGGGAAAACTGGGATCCAGCCATGGAGAGATCCAGGAGTGGAGCTGCATCTGGATTTGCAGTGCCTGGGTGAACATTTTTCTGGGAATTTGCAGCTCCTTTTCCAATTATCCGGTTTGTTTTTTGCTTTCTGGTGCTTTTTTAGCCTGGGCCTTTTTCCACTGGTGGTGCTTCCCTGAATTCCTCTGTCCTGGGAAGAGCCATCCCTGAGCAGCAGCCCCTGGGGCACTCACCTGCTCTCTCCAGCTGGGAATTCACCAGGAATGGGAAGAGACGAGGTTCCCAAGGAAATATCCCCGCACACCCGGGGGATTGGATGGATTTGCACAGCTCCAGGGAGGTGCTGCGGGAGGAGAGGCTGGATGGAAACACTCCCGTGCACCTGGATTCCTGCATATTCCCAAGGTTCCATCCTGCCCTGGCACAGCGAGCAGGAGGATGGTCGTGATTCCCAATGGAACAGCTCTTCCCTGTCTCCTTCCCCGTGTCCCTGCCCGCACCTCTGACTCCTGCAGTGTCCTGGAATTGTCCCTGCTCCAGGCTGGGCGGTTCCCTGGCAGAATTCCCGGCTCCCGAGCCAGCCCAGGCTGTGATTCAGCAGGAATTACAGTAAAAGTCATTCCCAGGGCAGCTCCTCCCGCAGGACGAATCTCCCCGATGGAAGTAGCCGGCACCGATCCCTCCTTCACCCTTCCCGATGGAAAGGCAGCTTTCCCGGGATTTGCCGGTGCTGGGAAAAGTGAAGGAGTCGGGGTTGTCCCTGCAGAGGGTCCCGGGTGGGATTTCCCCACCGGGATGCGGTGCCTGGATCCCGCCCGGACACGATCCCATCCCCATCCCGCCCCAAACCCCGCTCCGGAGCGAGCAGCACATTCTTGTGTCTCCACAAAGGGGTGGAGAAGCACAATTCCCTGGAAGTTTCCCCGCCTGAGGAGACTCCAGGAAACGGCTCTTTCCTGCCCCGTCTCCCGCAGCCACATCGGATCCATCCCCATCCCTCTGGGAGCTGCATCCCGCGGGAAAAAGCTCCGTCCTGGAGTGTCCAGGGTGGGTAACGGGATAGGGAATTTTAACAGGAATAAATTACAGCCAGCTCAGCACTGACCTGGCACTTCCAGAGCCCCTCATTCCTGCCTTTCCCAAGGAATCTGCTCGGCAGGGTGGGAATGCGCTGTTCCTGCAGCAAGGGGGGATTCGATCACTTTATCCCGATCCCTGTAACTCACCTCGTCCCTCAGAGTCCTTGGATCTTCCTTCCCTCGCTGTTCCTCAGCTGCTGCTTCAGTTCTCCGGGCAGGCTGCAGCTTCCGTGCTGGGATCCAAGAGAAACACGGAAAGTCAGGCTGGATCCTTAGGAAACCTTGGCAAAAGGAATTTTTTCCCTCGTTTCTTTGCTTGCATCGACTTGTGCCGGGCTCCCGCGCCTTTGTCCCACTCTGGTTTCCTCAGGATTCGCTGCCAGTCTGGAATTCTGCAGGGCCTCTCCCAGGGTTGGAAATAAAAACAAAAAAAAATTTGGGATTAAAAATAAAAAGAGGATGACAAAAACTCCACCACAGAACCCAAAACCACATCCAGAACTCCAGCCAAGAGGGAAAGTGCTGGGATCACATGGAAAGAATTTTTCTTTGGGAGCTTTCGGCATCTTTTTAAGCGGGAGAAAGGAAAAAAAAGGAAAAAAACCAAGGCCACAATAAAATCTCTGGGATTTGTGCGTGAGCTGGAAAAGTGGGAATGGTGTTAGGCTGAAAAAGAGGAGATTTAGATGGGATATTGGGAAGGAATTCTCCCCTGGGAGGGCAGGGAGGGGCTGGGATGGAATTCCCAGAGAAGCTGTGGCTGCCCCTGGATCCCTGGCAGTGCCCAAGGCCAGGCTGGATTGCGTTTGGAGCACCCTGCGACAGTGGGAAGTGTCCCTGCCCATGGAACTGGACGAGCTTTAAGGTCTCTTCCCACCCAAACCATTCCAGGATTCCATGATTTTTGTGCCCACACTTCCTCACCCTTGGTCTTTTCCTTGGAAAAAGAACTTTATTTAAAAGTCACTTTGAGCTCTGAATTTATTTCTCCCATTCCTTTTCCTTCTCCTGTTTCCAACTGCTTCCCGTTAATTGCAGGAGGCAGTGGAAGATCCGGGTATCCCGTGGCAGCTCCAGCATCATTCCTTCGGGAGGGATCAAAAGGAAAAGGGAATCTTGGATCAGCCAGGGAACACGAGGTGGGAAGGGGGAATTCTGCCCTCTCTGTACCTGTCCCATTCCAGGTTTAAATATCCCCTTCCCTGGAGTTTTCCTGACCCATCTGAGCAGGGACACAGGAGGTGCTCACAGAAATTCCCGTTCTGCCCCAATTCCCAGTGCTCCCAGTGCTCCCAGTGCTCCCCACAGCTCCAGGCCCTGGAGCGGAGGCGGGGCTGTTCCCATGGAAAAGGTGACACAGCTTTGGCACAGCTTTTCCACAGAAAAGAAGGAAAACAACCTTTAAATCCAAGGGTGGAGCTGGCCTGTGTCCTGCCCTACTGCAGTTGCCACATCCATTTCTTTTGGCCCACAATTCCTGGGATTCCAGAAGGGAATGTTCCGGATGAAGGGAATATTCCGGATGAAGGCACTTGTGCCACAGTCAGCAGAGGCAGCACATGGATAGGGATAGCATGGATTCCTGGGAAGGATTTGGATCCACCTGCCCACGGAGCACACTCTGGANTTTAAAGCAGAGGGATGGAGCCCTGGGATGGGAGTTGGATTCCTGGTGTAGGGTTTTGGGAAAGCTCCTCCTGGGGGTGACACATTTCTTCTCCCAATTTTTCATCCCCTATTTTCAAACCAAGCTCTCCAAGGCCAAAAAAATCTGGGATTAGACTGGGAACAGCTCTGATTCCACAGGGGGGTGAGGCTGCTGCAGGGAGCTTCCACACATGGAGAGGAAAAGAGGGATTTAACTCAAGAAAAAAGAGGATCTGGGGGTCTGAAAACCTGGAAAATTTGTCCGGGAATGGTCTAAATGGGAGCTTTTAGTTTAGTCTGGGCTTTATGTAACCAGTGCCGGTGTCTCCAGAATAAACAGGATTTCTGCCTCTTGGAATGACAGCTTTCTTTCTGGGAAGAATAACCCCATTCAGGGAAGGATATTCCTGTTTACACAGTTGATTTCTAGAGCTGGGATTTTGTCCGTGTGGGAGAAGAAAAGACAAAAATCAGTGCGGAAAAATGAGGAATGGAAAATCCTGGGAAGAGAGGGGACAGTGACTGCAAAGGGGAAAAGAGGGAATTCAGCAATATCCAGGTAGGAGAGAAGAGGCTGAGAAAACTGGGGATGTTCCCTGGAAAAGGGAAGCTTTGGACACCTCAGAGTCCCCTCCAGTGCCTGGAGAGGCTGCAGGGAAACTGGAGAGACAGGAAAAGTGGGAATGGCTCCACAGCTGTAAAACCTCCTCATGATTTCCTGCACTTCGGAGCAGGGAAAATCCAGGTAAACAAAGGTTTCACCACAGAGCTTTTCCAAGGATCTTGTGGTCTAAATTTGTAACACAAACAACGGGAATGTGGGGTTTGCTGTTGGTGCTTGGAATGTTTCATTTAATCCTCGAGAGTTTTTATCTCAGCTGAGCCTTTTCCGGAATTTTGGGCACCATCACTTGTGCTTTACATGGATTTCAAATATTCCAAGCCCAGCTCTTCCCCCCGCCAGCATTCCCAACAAAATAATGAAGGCTGGTTCTGTATTTGTCTTTTCCAGAGGCTGGAATCCCAGTGGGTTCCTACAAACTGGATTTAGAGCGCTGTTGGATGCTCAGTGCCAGGCAGCAGCACGGGAGGTGCCCGGGATAATCCCGGAATCATCCCTGTTGGAACTGTGTCCCCTCATTCCCTGTCCCTCCAGAGGACACACCCGAGGCTCCCACAGCTACAGGCACACCAGGATGGGGTTTATTCCCAGGGAGCTGCATTCCCTTCCGGCGTCCTGGATCCTCAGTCATTTTTTGGGAATAATTTTACGTGATTTCACCATCTCGGGGAGGAGAGAGGGTTTGGAGCAGGACACAAACCCTGCTCACCTTCACTGACAACCCAAAAGATCCTTGGATTTTGTATTTAATTTTTTGCTGTTTTAAATTCCTGAGAGGACCGAGAATTGTGGAAGACTCCGAGCTGAGCTCGTGAAGGAGCTTTTCCCGGGCAGGTTTCCCAAACCAACTGCAAGGCTCAGTGCAAAAGGGACTTGGTGGAGCAGCTCGAGCTCCTGTTTTTGTTTTTGTGGGAACAGCTTGAGCGGGAAGGTCAGGGAAGATCATTGTGCTCCCGAGGACAAGGAGCTGGGACACGGCTGGTGGAGCACAGGGAGGGCACAGCTTTCCCTGCCACGAGGCACTGCGGGGAGCCAAGGGCACCTTGTCCTGCAGCTCCAGACTTCCAAAAATAGGAATTCTTGATAGGACGACAGGGAATGGGTTTGACCTATAAAGGGTTTGATGTAGATGAAATATAAGGAAGTTTTTTACAGTGAGGGTGGGGAGGGGCTGGCACAGATTGCCCAGAGAAGCTGTGGCTGCCCCATCCCTGGAATTTTCGAGGCCAGGCTGGACGGGGCTTGGAGCAGCCTGGGATAGTGGAAGGTGCTGGGGTTGGAACTGGATGGGCTTTTAGGTCCCTTCCAACCCAAACCATTCCCATTCCACGATTATAAAATGGGCGTCTTGTGCTTTCCTAGAGGAAATTTCTCCTCTTGCCTGGTTCGGAGCAGAGCTGACCATGAATTCCCACGATTCCTCCCACAGCCCCGCCAGTTCAGGGAGGTTTTTGCTGTAATTCCCAGGAGGATTTTACCGTAATTCCCAGGAGGATTTTGCCATAATTCCCAGGAGTTTTCTGCCATAATTCCCAGGATTCTCCTGCAGATGTCTGGGCTGGGTTTGCTCTGTTTTGGGCAGTCCTTCCCTGTGACACGGGGACATGCGAGGAACAAGGAACAGCACAACATAACCGCTGGATCTTCCTTTGTACAGATCCATCCTCAGGGG
>WEIT01026551.1:14804-24822 GCA_013389985.1 Dryoscopus gambensis
TCTTTCTATTATTGAGTTACTAGTCTTGTATGAAGCAATATAGTAGACTGTTCTTAAACTATTATAGCAGAATGTGTCTACTTACTCTTTTTACCAGTCTGAGTTAATTAGTGGTAATAACAAACTGGTTAATGTAGCCTCTACTTGGAACANGAATTTTCCCTGTTTGAATTTGTGTCCACTGCCTCTTGCTTCTTGTCAGAATACCACTGAGAAGAGTTTGGCTCAGTCTCTTTTCACATCCTCTCATGGGGTATTTGTGCGTATGAAGATTGCCCCCTCCAGCCTTTCCTGCATGAATCTAAACAACACCACCTCTCTCAGCCTCTGATCCTGTGTCAGATGCTCCAGTGCCCTTATCTTTGCAGCCCTTTGCTAGAGTCACAGTAGTAATCAGACTGTCTGCTCCACCTTTGGCATCGTTGGCGTTTCAGGCTTTTGATGCCTGAAGGTCTCAGAAGGTAAAGTCAATCCCTTGTCACCTCCAGTGTCATGCATTGTGCTGACCCCCTCCCACATTTCCCTCACCTGGTAACACAAATACTGCACCAGCACATGCCTCCTCAGGTGTCTGACTGGCTGCTGCCTGCCACACTCTTTTAATAGAATTTTACACATCAAAGATCACGCTTTGAAATGAAACAAATATTCAGAAAATTCTAACATACATTGCTGTGTATTGCTAAGGGAAATAAGGGTTTTCAATAAACATTGATCTATAATGCTCAGCAAGTAATTACTCAATTTGAAATTGCTTCTGCTCTGTCAACTCTAGGGAAGGAGATGCACTGATTACTTGCATCCTAGCTAATGCAGCACTGGCAATATAACTGCTTGATTTTAGCACAGTCCTTGTGTGAAGGAATGATATAGGTTCTTTCTTATATCTTCCACAGACTTTTTTTTATTCTTTCATTTTGTGAACAAACCATGCAGCCTTAGACCACTGCAAATATGGTACATATTCAACCTTCAGCAAATAT
Organism: Dryoscopus gambensis; assembly: GCA_013389985.1. Classification (NCBI taxonomy): domain Eukaryota; kingdom Metazoa; phylum Chordata; class Aves; order Passeriformes; family Malaconotidae; genus Dryoscopus; species Dryoscopus gambensis. The sequence continues at coordinate 15,788 of WEIT01026551.1, forward strand.
GTACCGAAAGAATAATTCTATGAGAAAACATTCCCTTGTGATCTTGCACTATTTGTTTTAGTTTCAGAAATCTAATTCATTACAATAACAGCAGCTCTGGTTTAGATCTTGCCTTTAGTTTTCATGGGAACTGGATAGGAATGACTGGTTCTAATAGCTAAGTTAATAGCAGCCCTTTAGTGCGGATGGGACCAATTTAAAAATGATCAGTGCTGCTCTGTTCCCACACACAGGAAGGGATTACTGGGATGTTGAGCCCAGCCTCTTTGTTATCAGGAGCATGTCTGTAATCCCATGGAACGTGGTCTCCCTTGGATGGTAGGGACTTGTACCTAGAGTAGGGACTTGCACCTAGACTGGAGGCTGTAAAGCAATTTTCTTGCTGCCTTTTTGCTGAGTAAGTAGAAGTAGTAAAATCTTTGCCTGTTTATCTTCTGCAGTGTGCTTTGTCCAGTAGAGCTGTACTTTATGTATATCTTCCAAGTACCACAACAGGGTTTTTTTTCTGCATTTTAAAGAACATATATTGGAGGAATAATAGCTAGTTTAAAACATGTTAACTATTAATTTCTCTTAGTCTCTGGCTGTTGTCCTCTTGGAAATTATTTGTAAAACATGCACTAAAGATTGCCTTCTGGCTCCTGATCTGGATTTTAGCCATTTTTTCAAGATGCTTCAATAAAAATATTACAAATAGAAAATGCATTGGGTAAATCAAAGAAGTCTTCCAACTTTACAATAAAGAAGTATGTTGATATTGGTACCTCCATATAATTTTAGCTGTATTTTATCAGTGCTGTAACTGAGCAAGGATAAAACACTAAGATATAATGTTCTAAATAAACTGTGATCTTTTAAGCTTTTGCAGGCTAGAATGAATGAACAGTCCTTTCTTTTGGACCAAAACATAGCTTTCTTAGTGGCAAATTTATGATATGAAACCAGGAACAGTGTTCTTGTGTACCAGGTAGGAAAGTTTGTTTTGCAGAAAGAAAAACCCCAAAACCCCTGCTTTACTTTACAACATCAAAAGAGATTGTTCTAATTCAAGATGTCCTAGTTTTAGCACTTCCTGTATTGCATTGAAAGCTTAAGAGTCAAAGAATTCAAGAGGAAAAGAGAAGGTTGGTATTCATTACGAAGTGGTGATCCTGAGTGAGTGTTGAGATGGGCTGTGTCTTTGGAGACTTTTGTGTGTGCTGTCTCCGCTATCAGCACTCTAAACCTGCCTGTTGCCCTTGGACTGACTTCTGCGACTCTGCCTCGTTTGTTTTCTGTACCCAGGCATGTATGAGCCATGTGTCTCTTAAGGACCTGCTTAGTCTGCTCTAGATTAGAGTCTGGATGGCAGCTAAGCTACATACAGAGCAAACGCTTGAACAACAAGGATATTGGTGTAAAACAAACAGATTTGGTTTGTCCAAGGAGGCCCGTAGCTCTTGTCCAAAGGGTTGGAAGCACTGAGCATGCTTGGTGTACACATCCAGGGCTTTCTAGAACAGTAACTTGATCCTGTGTTGTAACTGAACATGCTGGGATTGGGACAATCTCAATGGGTTCCACAGGTCAGACCGAGCCTGTTTGTTGTCAGTGGGCTCCAGTTTGGTGCGTACTGTAGTAGTTTCAAAGTGGGTGGAGCTGGCTGATGACATCTGCTTCTATACAATGCTGGTTGTTTTCGAGAGGAAGGAAGGTGTGTAAGTGCTGCTTCACCTAAAGATGCTATTAACCTCAAAGCACATGTGGTTGAAATTGAGAGCCTAACTGTGGTCCGTATTTGCACATGACAGTAGTTTGTGTCATGATGTAGAGTAACAGCCTTATCAAAAAGTTGATTTAGTATTGCTAGATAATATTTTTTTCAAATCTTGAAGGTAGTATTTGTATGATGACTTTTGGGTTCTTCAGTTTATCTGTGAAAATACTGCCTGTGGCCCCTTGAGTTTATTGGATTAAGTTGTCGTGTGTGTGACAAAACTGAAGGCATGTACTTTAGAGAAAGCCTTTGTTATCTTGGCACATAAAAGGGAATTTGAAGTTGCCCTCTGTTCTTTTATAACTTCAAGTAATTTCCTACCTTTGAAATACTTATGTAGCTTAGGCTCTTCAAAACCCATCATTGCATTCCAGACTTGAAAGAAATTAGAACTCTCAATTTATAATTTCTGCCACAGCTGGGTACTGGCAGTGATCTAGAAAATTAAATCAACACTAGGAAGTTTTCTGGAAGCTTAAATGTGCAAGCCTGGGATGTATTTTCTAATCCTATCAGAGCAACCCCCTTTTTTACAAATTGAACCATGAAGCATTATCAGCTTTTTGCACCTCTGTAAGCATCAAAGTATTTTGTTCACAGTGCAGCAGTTTAATGAATATTTAGTTTCATGCAGTGAAATCGCTGACCCTTGAAGGTGTGTGTGGGGGACTGGGACAGAATTGGGTAAATTACTGGGAAGGCTGGAGTAGAACTGCACAAAATTGGTATGGGCAATGTTAGTCTTTGTATGCAGTCAGAATTTAGTCAATGTGACCCAGCTCTGGTAGTTTTTCTTCTGCTTTTTCTGATAATTAGGCAAAGAAGATTTGTTGCATGCAATTTATGCTACCTCATGCTGCAGTATTGATATTTTGTGTATGTGGTTTAAGGCATTTAACTTAATGTATGTTATGTGATACAGGTTCAGTCTCTGCATTGAGGTCTGTGCCAAGAACTGTATACTTTTATTAATAACTTTTTTAGCTGAAAATATAATATTTCAGCAGTTGGTCAAAATATTTTAATATATTTTGTAGATAATTTAATTGTATTTATTAAGGATAGCTGTATTGGGAGAATACAGGCTGAGAAAGGCGGATATCCTACAAAATCCTACAAAATACTCTGCTGCTTGTTCTTTGGGGTACTGTCTCTGAGTAATTGAGATTTCTTTTCTGTTTTATGTGGTATCCCACTTACCAGTATTCCAGGTGCATATTTTCCTGATCAGAGTAGGTAAGAGCAGTGCTATAAACAGTAAACTTAAAAGCCAGGTAAAAAATTTTATCATGTCTTTAAAACTGCCTCCATCTGGACCTACGTGGTTGTTCTGGAGTTTCAAGCAAAAAGGATGTGGGTTCTTAATGTGACATCATTCCTCTAGGTTTCAAGTTAAGGATCAGAATGGAAAGGATAGAAACTTGTAGCAAATTTTCATATTGAAATTATATTGTTTTCTGAAGGCGATAAATCTTAGCATTCCTTACAGCTTCATGTTTATAAGCAGTGTGAATTCTCTGGAAACTGAGTGCTAGTTCTTTGGGATAGGATCTCAGCCTGAGAGATTGCTGGTCAGTATTTACTGTGCAGAAGATGGGGATAATATGAACAGTATTCTTAAAATGAAAGGACTTCTATTATTTTTATCAAAACATTGCTTTTAAAAAAGTGGGTTAGGACTCTGCTTTTCTTGATCTTTTGCAGAGCTCTACAGAGTGCTCCATGAACTGTTCCAGAATTCTTCTTCAACACACTTATTTGCTTTTTGGAAGAGAATAATTTCTGTGACTGATACCACAGCTTGGTCCCAATGGCTTAAAACCCAGTTACTACTTTTCTTTTGTGTGTTAAACTAAAATCTGAAGTAGAGGGGGCTCAGTGGTTGTCTTCCAAAGATAATTAGGAGTGGTCATACCTAGAAATGGGCAACAGTAAGGTGGACAAGGTAACCCCAATAATCACCATGTGCCTGGGAACATTGTCCAAACACTTCTTGAGCTCTGTCAGGCTGGTGCTGTGACCACTTCCCTGGGGAGCCTGTTCCAGTGCCCAATCACCCTCTAGGTAAAGAATCTTTTCCTAATATCCAGCCTAACCCTCCCCTGGCCCAACTTCAGGCTGTTCCCTCAGGCCCTGTCACTGGTTACTAGATGGAAAAGATCAGTGCCTGGCCCTTTGCTTCCTCACATGAGGAAGTTGTAGGCTGCTATGAGGTCTCCCCTCAGTCTCCTCCAGGATGAACAAAGTGACCTCAGTCCCTCTTTGTATGGCTTCCCCTCTAGACTCTCCACCATCTTTGTGTCCCTCCTTTGGATGCTCTCTAACACTTTATACCCTCCCTATGTTGTGATGCCCAGAACTGCCCCCAGCACTGGAGGTGAGGCAGCCCCAGTGCAGAGCAGAGTGGGACAATCCCCTCCCTTGCCTGGCTGGCAGCGTTGTGCCTGATGCACCCCAGGATATGATCTGCCTTTCAGTTTATAAGCTCTGCTTTTTCTGAACTTTAAATTTCATGACAGAATAATCATAAAGGCCAGGAACTAACTTTTTCTCTCAGGCTCTCCATGTAATTATTGCCAGAACTACCACCTACCTTTCATGCAAAACTCATTGTTTCACAGGGGTGAATTCATTTTAAGGTAATCTTGCCACCAAGTGTGAAATGATATAAAGAATAAAGTCCTTTTTTCTTGAATAAGTGTCTGTAGTGGACAACGTTTTAGTGAAGTGTTGAGTGTAGCTTTGTGTAAAACAGATATCAGTTGAGTCATAGACTAAGAGGTGGTTAAAGAATGGCTTAGCAGTGTTTACACATAGTTGACATGAGTGGAGTTCAGGACTAGTGTAAATGCAGAGGAAGGAAAAAGGAGCCTCCACTTATTGTTGGGGCTAGTGAAGAAGAGATCAAAGGTATCTGCTTATTTTAAAAGTGGAACATCTTGTTAAGCCAGCCTCCAGTGAGAATGCTGCATCCACACAGATTTATTTGTTTGTTCATGTAAGTGCTTGTCTTCCAAACTGACTACAGCTTCTTCTGACTACAGCTATGCTTTGCTGTAGGCATTGTTGTTTGCTTTAGCAGTTACTTTTTGTCTTTAGCTACACTTCCCATTTTTTATGAAGTAATTTCATAATTGTAAAGCATTTTCCTGTGTGCAGTTGGTTTAGCTTAGATGGGCATAAGTTCTGTGAAATTCTGTAAGTAATGAATTTCGGTTTAGTGTAAGACAATGGTATCACAAATGTTTTGTGTTAGAAGACAGTATCATAGGCTTTTAGAGCTGGTCTGTTCATATGCTTTTCTCCAACTTAAGGCGAGTTTCAAGTATTATAGTTACATTTTTGCCCTCAGTAGTTATATCTGGCATGTGTTAAAATAATAAATGGGTAAACTATATATAGTTGTTCCCCTCCCTTACCTTTTTTCCTGTTTTTATCTGGGTCACTATGGGAGTGCTGAAGCAAATGTGATGGTTGGAGAGTTTTTTTACATTCTGAAAGGCATGATAGGTACTGAGGTGAGGTGCAGCCTTCCTAAATGACTAGTGCCAGTCATTCAGTGATGCTTGGCATCATGCTGTACCAGTAATGTGCATTTTGCTTTCATTGGTATTTTTTTTTCTTTAGCGTTGCTCTGCTTGTCTGTTTTGCTGCACTGGTATGTTGGGTGATATTTTCAGGCAGTCATGCAAAATATGCAAGACTGACATTACACTTGGGGAAAACTGGCAAGGTATGGAATTCAGCTGGCAGATTATAGTAAATGGAGGTCTGTTGAGTACATTTAGTGGTTTATGGAGGGTTACTCAGCTGGGCAGATGCAGAGTTTAACTTTAGGGTGGGCTGAAAGTCTGCAGTTAACCCAAGCTGTGCTGACTAGATCTCCACTGCCTCTCGTGGGAGCTTTGACTCCTCACTTACACAGGCATCTACACTCGGGTGCTTTCACATGGAAGTCGAGTCCTGTAGCACACCAAAAAGTACCATCATACCCTTACGAGTATGTGGTACATCTTTGTGGTCTTTGCTCTGACTAACAGTATCCACAACGACATGCTAGTTGGAGGTCACATTTACAAACCTGGTTAGTTGGATATTTAGGGGGGTTATAGCCAAAGTTATCTTTCTTTTGAAAGTTTATCAGAGCCTGATAGGATCGATACAGAAAGCAACGCCCCGTGGAACTCTTTGATGTTCTGATCTTGTATGTAGTCAGTAATTTAGCTCTATTTGCTGAAAAGTCTTCCATTTGATTTTGTATGAGCTTCAGCTTCTAATTGCTCTAGAATTTACTTCATGGCATATGGAAAACAGGCTGATGCTGACTTTGTGGCCAATCCTTTTGAATGATTCTGAAAGGTAAATTTGTCTTGTATTTGGAATGCTTAAATTCTTTTATATAACTGCCAACAGTTAGACTGTAATTATAGGTGCTGGATCCATTTCAGCTGTTTCCAAATATGAGGTAGTTATGGGCAGCTTTTCCAGGTATGATTGAGGCTAGTGGTTTGTTGATGAACAAAGTTATGCTACAAAGAATAAAAAAATCAGTGTGAAAACATCAAGGAAGTTGAAGTATTTTACCAACCAGCATTGGTAGACTTGTAAAGCTTGTTCTTGGAGGCAAGATAGAGCTGCTTGGTGTGTCCCCCCGCACTGCCCTTTAACCTTTTTGTTTTCAGTTTTGATCTTGGCAGGGTTATAGAGCTGCTGGCATACATAGATGCCAGCCAGTGCCAGCCAGTTATGTCCTGTCTCTGGGAGAGGGAATTCATGCTGAGCCCCAGATTTGGTAGAAGTTGGAAACTACAAAGTGAAGCAGTGCATTGCTTCTCCGAAATTTGTCATGGCAGGACCTAATGCTTTGCCAAAGTATCTGAGAGATGCCAGTTGGTACCTGCCATTCAAAATTTTTTTTTTTTTTGAGTGGTGGCTGGGCTAATATGCTATTTGAGGCTTTTGTTCATGCGTTAATTACATCTCAGGAGGATAAGCAAATACTTTAAAATGAAATTTGGAGTGTTTTTTGGGAGGAAGCTGTCTAATAGGTAAATCATCTAACTAGGATTTAGCTGGATATATCCAAGTACAAGTGGAATTGTTAGGGTAATGTTTTCTTATTCTAAGGAAACCACTTAAGAAGAACTTGCAGCAGTTGAAACTTGAAAGTATTTAGCTATAACAAGAAAATTGTAGTTACCTTTACTTTATGTTGGTAGTAGAGGTTATATAAAACAATAGAAAAATTGAGTCTGAAAGTCTAGACATTATGTATGCTAATCTCTTGATGTAAAAAGCCCTGATAATGATCACATTGGTACTCACTTTTATATATACTCAATAGATATTATATATGAAAATGTTTCTATTTTGGTTTTATCATTCATTTAACTTGAATATTTTCTTTTTTGTGTGTGTTTTGGGGGGGCTGTGGTGGGAGTTTTTGGTTTGTTTTTTTGGGGGGTTTCTTGGTTGGTTTTTTGGGAGGTTTGCTGCGTTTTGTTTGTTTTTTGTTTGGTTGTTTCTTGTTTTTTTTGTTTGGTTGTTTTGCTGGTTTTGTTTGTTCTTGTTTTGTTCTGTAATGCTTTTAGTTTCTCTGCAAATAGACTAGTTGCTATGAAAATAATTTGGAATAGCATGCTGCCTGGTTTTGGCTTAAACAGGTAGGCAACCAGTAGCACTGCTGGGGATCTGCATGGAAATGAAGAGCCACTTCCCTCTTTTCCTAACAATTATTGTCTGTATACGGGCAGTATCTGGAAAGGTCAGTGCTGGTGTGTTAGAAAATGGCTTGAAGAATATTTTAGATTTTTTCCTTTCTGAAGTGGTTCCTTTTTCCCCTTAAGAATGTTATCTAGACAATTAGCTCAAGATTTTGCTGTGCTGTTGATCTTCAGCAGAAAATTGTCAGGTCTCTGAGTTCCTGTGGTATCAGCTCCTGATACTTTAGTGATGCTAATTGCCAAGATGAAGCACTGGTTTCTACAGTTTCTGTTTGCAGCTGTCTGCTTTTCTGAGCTCTCAAACCAGAGAAGTGCAGGAAAATGGAAGTGCTCTTCTGTTATTTTAATAGTTTTACGACTCTTATTACATTTACTTTTACATTCCTTACATTAAATGAGGTAAGATGTTCTCCACTTTCGACTGGAAAGAGGGAAATGTAGAAGTAACACTTAATCCAATTAATGTATTTTCCTGCTCTGATTCATTGTGATGACTTTGAGCATCTGGTGGTAACTGAGCATGAGCTGCTTAAAGTCACAGAAACCCAATTCCCATTATTTCTGCTCATTGAAGGGAATAAATGAATTACCAGACACTAATCTTGGGATAATTGCTTGCTGAGCAGGAGATCTTAGCTCTTAAAGAAATTAGTTTTGTAAGTTTATGGAGCTGTCAGAACTAGTGAACTATTAAAAAAAGGTTAACCACAAATGAACAGCAGCTGAGCTTTCAGTCTTTTATTCCTAACTATTGCAGTTGAACTTTGCAGTATAGAAATAGATGCAGTGCAGATAAATATTATTCTTCCCCTTTGTTGTAATTTAGTCCCAGCCAAAACTGGAATGTCCTTATGAGTTCTACTATAATTTATCAACTGAAGTTTAAGCTGGAGACTGAAATTTGTTAATGTTTCTGGCAGTACAGAGGTAGGATGTATGTGCAATAAGATACAGTATGTACTGCTGTTTTGAATGACCAAACCCAAAATGGTTTGAAATAACTGTTATTTTGGGTAGGTCCTCTGATTTGGACATATAGAGTAAGGTGTGTGCTTTTAAGCTCTAGACAGTCTACCCTGTGACACTACATCAGTTTTCCTTATTCTCCTTTATTTGGTGTGGCTTAGGCAGGTTAGTGTCCAAAATTCTTTTTGAGTTCTTCATAACTGTGTGGCCTTGTGATTTGTGTCTTTAGGGTATTGGTATTTGAAAGTCACGTTGCTTTTCACTGGTGGTCCTACTCCTTTGCCTTTGGAGTGCAGCATGAAGGAGGTGTTAGGAGTCATCATTCATAGCTCCTGCTCAGCAGCATTTACCTCACTGGAGTCTTCTGCTGGGTCTGGGAACACACTTCCTCCCTTACCCATATATCTGGAAACATTCAGAGCCCAAAAATAACTCGATAAGCAAGCCTCAAGTACACCTAAAATTTTCCCCTGCAGAATAAAATGCCTGTTAACTAATTTTCAACACCTTTTATTTGCAGGAAAACTAAGGAGTAATTAAGTGGTTCCTGGATCTTTCTGTCCTGATGGGTACTTTCTATCTCTGTAGAT
>WEIT01026551.1:27258-41008 GCA_013389985.1 Dryoscopus gambensis
CAACCCAGGTGCAAGGCTTTACATCGGCCTCTGAATTCCTTCTGTCTGCTGTTGTCCCATTTCTCAGCATGCTGAGGTCCCTGCGCATAACAGCCCTGACCTTCAGCATATCAGTCACTTCTTCCAATGTGATACAAGTTGGTACATATGAATCATTTCTTTTAATACGTGTTATCTCTTGTAAAACCAGCTGTATGTCTTTAATGCTCAATAAGAGACTTTGACACTTGAAATTGATCTAAGAGTGTTCTGTATCCAGTAATTGGTGCTTACAAATTACTAGTAATTGATGCTTACAAAGCTTAAAAAGTAATTTCTCCTGTTTCTCCTTCTTCCCTTTGGCCAGTCAGTGATTTTTGAACTTGCAGAGGCCGAAGTCCAACTGACATCAGTTGCACTTAATACCTGTGGACTTCAGAACACTCAATTGTACAGGATGCACAGTTAAAATTTATTTTCTTAACATAATCCATGCTTCCTTGTGTTCCAAATGTGCTTTCTGATAATTTTGGGAGTCCCATCAAAATTTTATTTAATGAGAAACTAAAAAGTAAATTACTCTATTAGATCATCCATATATATTCCCTCTCTAAAAAAAAACCAAACCCAAAACACACATCAAAGCCAACTAAACAAAAAACCACCCTTTAGCTGCAGTCATCTGAGTTGTGTTTTAAGATGAGGAATTTTGTCTCTTCACCCCTTCTGTTTTCCAGGTGATTAGTTAATATTGCCAAACAGCAAGGGACTCAAAATGGATTCCTTCTGGATGTTGCTGGTAACTGCTCTCTCTGTATGCTAATTTGACCTCTCCTTGTTTCTTTAACCTACTTTATTCATACCTCTGAGGGCTTTTCTCTTATCAAATGGAAACTTTGTTTTTCTAAGCATCTTTTGTGATGGATGAGCCCTTTGTTGAAAGCTGCAAGAAATTCCATCGTTAAACATACTTTGAATGGCATGTTACTTTAGCATATCCAGATAATTCTCACTAAGTGATTATGTCTAAACACTGTTTTTCTTAAATCTTTTTATTCAAAAGAAGTTTATTTGCATGATTCATGATTGCTTGATGAATGATAAGTATTTAAAGCTGCTTTTAGATGTGCAAAAGCTCATATTCAGCCCCTTTGAAGAGGTTTGGTATCAGAGGTGGTGACCTCATTGTGGTGAACGACTACTTTTGTTTTAGTGCTTTGAAACTAGAATAAAAATTAGATGAGGGAGAAGACTACTCCTTAAAAAAAAAAAGAAACCTTGTAAAAGGATAAGGTAACTCTCAATTCTTTTTAAGTTTTATTCTAGTTTCTCAGAATAATGCAGAAAACATACTTAAAAATAGAAATTTTCTGATTATGTACTGAAGAGCCTTTGTTCTTCTGGAGAAGTAGTTTTAAAAACAATTTCTAGTTGCATCTTTGCCAGTAGAAGTGCTGGGGTCTTTTCCCCTCAAACAAGAAGAAAAAGGTTTTTTCCTATCCCCATCATTTTTTAAAGATAATACTTTTATTTTATCTGGCTATATTAAAGCCATGAAAAGGATGGTGTTCTTGAAACTTCTACCAACTCGCACGTAGAGAATATCTACTTCTGATTGTCAGGAAACCTAAAATTTATGTTCACCCAGTCTAAAGTGTATGGCATCATCTGTTTGCCTTGGCAAGATTATGTGAAGGTCTTTTTTTTACTGGGGGTGAGGGGTAAGGGAGAAAGATAGATAGAGACTTTCATGCCTCCTTCCTTGCAGGCTTTTGAAGAGTGGGAATGACTCAGTTTGACAGTAGCCATCCTGAATATGAGCAACTTGAGTGAATTTGTCCTCTGTCTTCTAAGGAGCTGTCCCTAGTTGCATTTACCAGTGGAAGAGAAACACTTAAAAATAACATTGTTGTTTTAGGTCTTTATATTTTCAAGTTTCTGTAATTTCTTATATGAAGTCTGTAATATTTATAAGAGTAGTAAACTGGTTGTAGAACTACCAGAATTCTTTAGTAAGTATGTTAGTAAGGTTTTTGTCGGTTTGGTTCGTTTTTTTCCTAAATTGATTCACTTCAGAGCTCCTGAAAGTAAAAGCATTGCCTCAAGCTAAGCATGATGTTGGCAGGAGTTGTGCAAACTTTTGTGTAGTTTTTGCCAAAGAACCTTGTTCTTGACCTGAAATATCCCTCCTGTTTCCAGCTGTGAGCTTCATGAACTAACAGTGTGAATTTTGACAAGCTGATCATTATTCATGCAGAATAATTTATTAGAGCAAATTTTTGTTCCTAATTAGTTTCCCTTTTTTTTTTTTAACAAGCTTTACTTTGTTGTTTTCACTGCCTTCTTAACAGCTCTTACTTTTTGCCCGTGTCGTTGGGTTGAGTAGGTAATTTTAAGAAATGACTGAAGGATGGAAGTGATATGTGTCATTGGGCTGTCTAGCTTAAATGTCAGGTATCACATGTAACTCACTGTCTAAGAATATATTAAAATGCAACATAATTTTATTGATACATGGAATTACCTGAATTGGTCTTTAAGCTGTGATGTTCATAAGCCAGGAATACCCAGGGAGATAATTAATTAAACTGGACCTTTAAAAGAAGATTGAATTAGGAGTGGTTTGGCATTTAAATTGCTGCATCGGGTTTTGTTTCACAATAAGCTAGTGTTATATGCTATTTAGGAAATCAGGAACTTCTCTTGCAAGCAAGTCTTTTCCTCAGTCAAATAGTGGGAAATGTTGAGTCAGACATAAAATAGTCTGTACTAAAGCTAGTATGTGCAATTCCTTAATGCCTGAATGATATGGTGATGGAAGTTATGGACTGTTTCCTTGTTAATACGGTACAGGGTTTTTTCCCCCCTTACCTGTCCCATTCATCTCCTTCCATTTGAATGATGAATAATGTTGAAGCAAAGTTCACTGTGAGCCCTTAGAAGATGAGGAGGTGATTTTTTTTTTTCATTAAAACAAACCAACCTGAAAACTCACACAACCTAAGCAACCCTTACCCCCGTGCATGCACACAGTCCTAACCACGTACTCAGTACCTGCTGTTGAGCAACCAGACCACACAGATGAGTGTGTCAAAGTGGTCTTGCTAGAAATCCTCCCAGTGAAATGAGTGATGGAAGATTCCTGCTATCAAAATCCTCATGTCTGCTGGGTTTTTCTTGGGTCAGTAGTTATGTGCTGAATTTGGATGTAACTTTTGTACCCTATAGGAGATCATAGTGGTGAGGATCTCTTAATCCTGTTCCACCTCTGAGTCATTAGATTAGATTAGAATTTACTCAGTCTCTTGTCTCTCTTTCTTGGCTGCCTTATATCTTCAGTCCTGATGTTTATCTTCCCACCATTATTTCTTAATGACCTAACCTGTAGTTTGTCCCTGGCTTTAGTGTAAACATAGTCTTTGTTTTACTGATATAGGTATTTTGAGGAGCAGATATGTAGATGTACTGTGATCTTTGATCTGCTTATCTAGGCATCATCAACACGTGCCGTTGTTAAAGGCTTTTCTCCTGCTATTCTGATGTTTCCACACCCAGGGATTCCCATTCATTGTCCGATCACATCAGTCTTAATGTTTCCATGTCTCTGTATTAATGTCTCTGCATTGTACAGAAAGGGAAAGAATGCATGCCTCTGTTTCACAATAGCAGTTTCTCATCTGTTACTACCCCCTAAACTATTAAAATGTGCTTTTCAGACCTGTTGCCTGAATTGTTATTAAAATGACTCCCTTTCTGCTTGGGTAGCTACTTCACCTACACATTCTTGTATGGGGGTCCAGTTTGTTAGAGTCTTTTTCTCCTTTCCTGTCATTCAAGAAATCTAGTTTTCCTTCTCCCCCTTTTGCCTTTTCTACCTTGCTGGTGCCAAAGGAAGCCCAAGACTCCAGTGTCGCACTAGCTTTAGTGTTGGAGCTTATCAGCTTAATGCTTTGCTTGGTTTTGGTATTGCAGCTCCTGTCTTGTTCATACCTGCAGATTTACCCATCCTCAGATCTTACTAACATGCTCAACACTTGGCAGTTGCTTGGTTTCAGGCTCCTGATTCACTTCCTCTCGTGGTCTGAGTATGCATTCCCTGTACAGTAAAACTTCTCTTGTTTTCCTCGGAGAAACTCTCTGAGGAGCAGCCACCTTCTTCTGGAGATGGATTCCTAGAGGACTGGTGGGGTGGTTGCTACCAGGTTTGAGGGCTCCTCACATTACTGCTGATTTCATCTTTCTTTGGCACCCGGTGCTTTTTACTAAATAAAGCACAAGCCACAAGGCTTTCTGCACTCCAGTCTGCATGCTGAATTGAAAGTGATCAGGCCTTGTTGATTCTTTGTTTTCTTTGGGCTGGCTGGGGGATACTGAGTGTAACAACCTTTCTTTGAAACACTTTAGCTAAAGAAACATGTATGCTGCAGTTAAGCTCTGAATAATTTCAGATTCTTTGATATATAGGCACTGTTCTTTTGCTGTCTGCACTCCCCACAGTTAATTACTTGTGCAGTCTGCTGGACTGATATTTTGGTTTGCAGTCTTACTTGAAAATTCTCCCACACTGCTCATGAGCAGGCATGCTAGTAATTCATGTTGTTTGATTACTTTTACCTTCATGTTGTTTGATTACTTTTACCTAGTGCTAGTTTACATTATGTTATGCTATCAAGGTCAAGCTGTGCACGCCAAATTTCCATATTTCTGTTTAGGGATCAGTCATGGAAGTCTGGGGTTTTTTTTTGTTGTTTGGTTTTTTGGTTTCTCCCCCCACCCCTTTCCCCATGAAGATATTTGGACTTCGTGGAAACTCAGAACAGCTGCTGAGCTCCCTAACTTGTATTCCAGTTACTGCAAGGAAAGTGTTCTTTCCTAGCAACTCTTATGCTGTGCAAGTCCTTGGGAGGAAGTGCATTCTTTCCCAGAAGTTTTCTTTATGCTCTTTTTGTCCGTATAAAAGCTACTTGTGAATTTACCTGACAGGGAGATCTCAAGGGAGAGGGCATTATGTTGGTGCAACTTCGATGCCTTCTTACCCCTTGATACCATTTAGTATCTTGATGCCAACTCAGTTAACTCTGTAGTAGCTGGGAGTAAATGCTACAGTAGCTCTTCAGGGGGACAAACACCTTGCCAAGACTGTACATGAAAACTCCTTTGCTAAGCTGATGAAATTAAAACAGAACTTTCAGAATTGGAAATGTCTTGTTTAGCCAGCTCTACTGAGCTTTGCTGTGCCACTAGTTTTTCATTGACTGGTGTAAAAAACAGCTAATTGTTCTTGTGTGACAAGTGCAACTTGCTGAAAATACAAGCTTGGACCAGAAGGGGAGGACTAGTGTATTTTAAGCATATAAAATTTTAATTTTTTTTCCTTTGGTTCTAAGTGTTTAGGGAAATCTCAGGCCAGATCTGACAACCTGAGAGCAGCGAAGCTGATGCAGCTTTGCATCCCTGGTCTAACCAGTACTGAGTCTGAAAATGTTTCCAGTAGGCTTCCTCACACAGAGTGCACATGTGTGAACAGCTGGCTACACAAATTAACTGACAGGCACTCAAGTAGCAACATTCAGATGAACACAGCACTAGAGGTGTCACCCTACTCCCTTCTCTAGCTGAACAGAATGGAGTTTTGGTAGTTCGTGTGTGTGTGTGCCTCTGTATTTATAGTATAATGTTTGCAGTGTGGATCCCTCCAGGTGCTGGTTTCAGACACTCAGGTATGAGCACAGATGCCTTGACCTGGAGAAGTTTAAAAGGGAATTTAGCAAGCAGACAGGACAGGCTGTGCTGATCAGGGGCAGGGCATGGTGAGACAACCACACCGGCCAGCAAACTGCTTACATGTGGGCAATGCTTTTTACCCTCTCATGATTCTTACTTTTCCACACTTGTTCCTCCCCAAAACCCCTGAACGTCTCCTTGGTTCCTCCCTTAAATGTCCCCTAAGTTAGCTGTGTGATCCTGAAATGCTTTTCCACCAGTGTGTCCCAAGACCCAAGTCAGTACTCTCCCTTGGTTCTGAAAGTGCCCTGACATTGACTCATCCTGGTGGATGTCACACCTGGACACGGGGCCACAGGCTCTCCTGGGAGACAGGCACGGGAGAACAGAACAAGGTGCCCCCTCTTCTGGGCCGGAGGCTTGGGCTCCTGCCTGCCTTTACCCCAGGGCTCCTTGGGGCATAGAGAGACAGGCTGGAGCTGTCAGGGATGAAGGCCCCTGGTGTGGGCCTGAGGGCAGCCAGGGCAGGATGCTCTTTGGGCTCCCCCTCCTGCCACTGCCTCTCTGTGCCCGTGTGTGCCTGCAGCTGATCCTCTATTGTGTAACCCAGCACTGAGCAGCAGGAGCTCGATGGAAGACACAACCTGATAAGGTCACTCATGGTGCTGGCAGCAGGCCTTTGGCCAAGCTCAGTAGAGTTGTACTCCATGAGCAGCAGAAATCAAAAGCTTTGTTCAGGATCTTGCATGTAATATGCTTAACAGCCCTTTTTCTTGTTTTGTTGCCTTTTCTGCCCCTTACTTCTCTCAGAAGCTGTAATTTATTGGTTGGTGAAAGCACTCCTAAAGTCTTGAGTTTTGAGATCATTGTAAGAGTGAGAGACTTTTTCTTTTATACTCTAGAGGACCAGAAGTCCCTGTATATTTAATACTGGATGTATTGTATGAAATGTGGATATATATATATATACTGTATACACATTATTAATGTCAATCTAACTGTTCACACATTATCTAGTGACAGTTCCTGTTGTAACAGCACTTTTGTTAGATTTAATATTATTTTTACTACTTCTCTTCCCTTAAAATTAGAAATAGGGAATAATAGTTCACTTACTCATATGGAGTTAAACTGCATAGATGGCAAATTGTTGGTGTAATTCCTTAATTGATAGAGTTCTGGAAAAGCATTAAAGTAAATGTGGTTGTAGAAGTGGTGGTAGTAGCTGAGCTACTTAGTACTTGGATAGCAAGCTGATAAAATAGAACATATGTAAAATGCAGAGGTTCTAAGAAATCAGAGTGAAATGTTACTGGATGGAGATTGAGCCTTCAGCAGAAATAATGGGGTACTTGTCTTTCGTGATAGCTGTTATACTATTCTGTAATGTATTATTATGCATTATAACTGGAAAAAAAAATCTGTACTGTTTGTATACCAGTTCTTACTATTGACAGAACAAAAATGGCTGTGTCGCTTAAACTGGGCAAATATGAAACACTTTATTGCAGTGAGACTACTACAGTTACTAGGAAGAGTGGTGGTTTTAGGCTTCTTTTCAACAAATAGAAAGTTTCTCTAGTGAACAGTTAAGGAGTAAGGCATTAAAACTTCCGAATATCTTCCAAATTCCATCAGATATTTGAAGGAGATCATTGATTCCTTGACTAAATTTTATAGTTTCTCTTAAAAAAAACCCAACCCCAAAACCACCTTACATTAAGGAAGTAATAAACAATGTTTTAATCCAGGACTTCAAAAATACTTCATACTGGGCACTGGGTGCATGTTTGTTTGCTCATGGTGGGTACAAAGGGTCTTTTTAATACAGGCATCCAGAAGCTTGAAGAGCTAAAGGCATTGGTGAAAAAAGGGGAGGAAAAGAGCCAGCAGTATGATTGGCTCAGTTTTGTGCTGTTTTGCCTACTTATTTTATAAATAAGAGCTTTGGACTTCTGATATTTTTCCAGAATACAGCAAAATAGTCAGTAAAAACATTGGTTTTATTACTAAGATAGCGTGATTTTTATTGAGCAAAACAATTTTTTTCTTTAAAAGAGTCTTCAGAAGGTTGTAACCCTAACCGAAATTTGATCAATTGGTGTGTATTGTGGTGGGGTTTTTTTTAACCATAGTTTTGGTAAAGAATTGCTAGTAGGTGGATGCAAAGTCAAAGGATAAGTAATCTAGTACCAGTCTTATTGGAATAGAAAGATGTTTCTTGACTGAAACAACAAATTTATTCCAGATATGATTATTTATATATACTTTTTATTTTAATATGGGATATATAGGTGTTATTATTCCCTTATCTTTGGCTGGATTTTATCTATATAAAAACTTAAAAACTTAAAGTATTTTGTTTGTAAGGATACTCAGTATTTTAAGAACTGATGGGATGTCTTAAGCATAACCATATAATTTTTGGGAAGTAATACTGTACAGTAAGGGAGAGAACCTGTAATGCTAAAGAGGACTTACATATGTGAAAAATCTTGTAGAATAAGATTTGTGCCTTATCTCAAGGAAAGAGTTTTAGCTGAAAAGAAATACTGTTTTTTAAAAATATTAAGACAGTGCTCAAGTAGCTCAATTACTTGCCCATTTATTTGTATTTTAAAATTAAATTGCGTGTTTTGCTATGGAAGTACCTGGTGCTATGTGTGAAATAAGGAAGTTGTGTGAAAATGGCTATGAAAAACTGAGTTTAAATTAGTTTTTGGATAAACTCAGTGACCTGGATAAACCTGTGGACCCCTGGAGAAAGGGAGCCCATGCTGCAGCAGATTTGCTGTGACCCCATGGGGCACCCACACTGGGCCAGCCTGTCCCTGAAGTCTGCACCCCCTGAAGGGGATCTGCACAGCAGTTCATGAAGAACTGCTGCCTGTGGGAGGAGCTCATGTTGGAGAAGTTAGTGGAGGACCGTTCCCTGTGGAAGGGAGCCCATGCTGGAGCAGGGGGAAGAGTGAGAGGAGGAAGGAGCCTCCAAGACAACATGATGAATTCTCTGCAACCCCCATTCCCCGTGCCCCTGTGCTACTGAGGGGAGGAGGTAGAGAATTCGGGAATGAAATTGAGCCCAGGAAGAAGGGGAATGTGTATTTTAAGATTAGGGTTTTTTTTTTTCTCATTACTCTAATATGATTTGATAGGTAATAAATTAAACTAATTTCCCTAAATTGAGCCTGTCTTGCCCATGACAGTAACTGGTGAATGATCTCCCTGTCCTTGATCTCAACCCATGAGCCTTCAGTTATTTTCTCTCCCCTGTCCTGAGCTGAGAAGGGGAGTCATAGAGGGGCTTGGTAGGTATCTGGTGTCTACCCAAGATTATTCCACCACAAATTCAAATTCTCAGCTCTAGATTGTTAACTTGAAGTGTGGTGCTCCTTTAAAATAGTTTTGAGGGGATGATGCCTTGAATGGCTATCTAGAAACAGAGATTAGACAGGAGTAAGGGAATAAAGGTAGGTATTTATTTGAAAGGCCTTCAAAGGTACACCCTGGGGAGCCAGAGGCTACTTCCAAAATGGACCCCAAGATGGATGACCAGTCACAAGTTCTTCACACTTTCATAGGTTTGGTCCATTTGCATATCAGCATAAATTCACCAATTAAAACTTAAGCTAATGATGTAATTTCTTCAATTTCTTCACCTCTCTGCGCCTTAGTTTCCACCTTTGGGACTAGAACAATCTGAGTGTCCTTGAATAGCAAGCTCAGAGAAGCTTTGTTATGTCTATCTGGCCTAAGAGAACAGCTCACAAGCTGCAAGAAGCTTCAGAATTACACACTAGGCGATACAGAATTTGAAAAATACAACAATTAAAACCTAAGGCATCAGAGTGTTTGCTTTTATGTTTCTCAGTCATGTTTCCTAAGGAAAAAAAACCAAACCCAAAACATTTTAATCAAAGAGCCATAGAATAGTTTGGGTTGGAAGGGAGCTTAAACATCATGTAGTTTCGATCCCCCTCATGCCATGCCTGGATGCCCAGAGAACTCATGACATTTCAGGGGATCAGTTCTTTAAGCCAGAAATAATCATTTGGGGTACCAGGAAAGCATTGCCAGCTCTGGGAGTGTGGGGTGTATCTGCTGCTGCAGCTCCTCGTGCTGCCTCCTGGGAAGCAAGTTTGGGAAAGACTGTTCCGAGAAACCACTTCTGGTTTGTGGCTTGTTTTTAACTAGGGGAAAGTGGCATGTTTAGAAACACAAAAAACTTACAGCCTCAGAGCATGCTGATGTTTTAAGTCCCTCTCTGGTAGGTGCTCAATTCATGTCATCTTTCTCTGCAGTAGGTATTCAAACTCTCCTTTCCTTTCTCCTCCACCTTCCTTGGAAGGAAAAATATTAATGATTGATAAAAAGTGACTTTCACAAATTCCTGCCCATTGGGTTGACCCCAGGATCTTGCAGAAAATAGGGTTTGGATAGTATATTCTGTCTTGGGAGGGGGTGTCTTGATTCAACAGCTTATCAGGAAGCATTTTGTTTAAAAAATTTTTGTACTTTACTAACTGTAAATATAATCCAAATTATTACTGCAACCTGTGATATTTGCAGTGTTGAGACTCCACTTGAAATCCTTTGTTGTTCATAATAACTGAAAATATGCAAATGTGAACTCCAAATCTGCTGAGTACCTCAACAAAAGCTGTATTGCACGTGTCCTGTATCTGTCAGGTTCACATTTGCAGCAAGTCACATCCAGCTGCTTAACTAAGATAAAATTACTCTGTGTGTGTGCAGAGTAGCAATTTGTTCACGTTTTCTAGATGAATGGCAACCTGGGTATTTGAATTGCTGGAAATCAGATAGATAACTGCTGGGGTAGCTGGGCATTAAGTTAATGAGAAATGGTTTACTGTTCCAGTGAGTCGCATTGGCAGACTTGAAAATTTTGTATGAGGATGAGAGAGAAGAACAAGGTCAAGTGTTACAGTGGCTGGTTCACTTGATTGCAAGGGTTAGAGTGCACATGAGTGTAACTGATATAAAGGGAACAGGCTGATATAAAGATTTATTCCATCACACGTGCTTTCTGTCTGCTCTTATCAAGCTTTCCATGCAAATGATTTCCTCCCACTATTAATCCTCTGAAAGGGAAGACACTTTAATTCATTTGTTTGCTGTGCAAAAACTTAAAATGCCCCTAACTGTTTTCTGTAGTTAAAGGGAAGAGAGTGGGAGATATGGGTAAAAGAAAATGAAATGCATGGAAGTTCCCTTTTCTTCAGCCTGTGAAAACATCTAATTCTTAGTGTTGCTTAAAAATAAGTTTTGAATTTCTATATCCACTTTGGCATTGTATTTGTGATAAAATTATGTGGAAAACCAAGAAAGCATTCTTTATGAAGGACACATACTGAAGTTGTTAATTGTCACCTCACTTTACCTGAAGGTTCCTTGCTTTAAAGTCAAATGTAGCTTTCTTTCCACATAACTATAGCACAAAATAGTGTTATAATTCCAAAGACAGAAATTTGCTGTATAGTTCAGTGTTTGTACTTGTATTATTAAATAGAGGCACGTGGCCCTGAACATTTGTCTGGTTTTTGGATGGAAAAGCTGTGTTGCAAAACAGCCTCTTCTGTTTCTATATAAATACAGATTCCCCTCTGAAGCAGACGCAAGTTAAACAATCAGATCTTACCTTGAAAAATAATTACCTGTTGCAGCATCTAAATGATTTGCCCTAAAATCCCTTTTTCTTCTCTTTTATTTGGCCTACTTTGAGTTTGGTTAGTCTACCTTTTTCTGTATGGTAACTAGGCTGTCCTGTGCTTAAAATGCACATTGACTGATGACTTCTTTGGGGCAGAGAGTGGGAAAGAGTGGTTTGTAATATGGGAAGATCTTTTTGATAACAGTTTGAGCCTTGAGGGTAGGCATTTAAAACCTAAAGTTTGATTATTTTGTAGGGACCTACAGAACATAAGGGGAATATGTTGATGTAAGCAGAGAACAAATGCTGTTAGAATCTGTCTTGAGGATCTGCATGAAGTTACTGACTTGTGATGGGGTCTTTTAGCCAATCGTGATAGGTTCAGAAGGATCTTTTCATGTGAAAAGTTAGGACTAGTTTGTGAATTGCTTGATGACAGTCTGTGCTCCTGAACTTCAAATAGTGTACCAAATGAACTTGTGAAGTAAGATTTCTTTATCGTGCTGCTTTTATCTTCGTGGTCTCACAAGGACTTCTGATACTGTAGAAGTGAGATGAATGCCTGTGTCAATTAAAAGGCAATCTTGATTTGCAGGTCTTGCCCCAGTGCAAGTGAGGTGGGGGAAAGAAAGAAGACTAGTAGCTCCAGGAAGGGTTTAGGAATTTGGATCTTGAGGTCTAATCTATGTTATAGCTCTAAAACATTAGACCGGTGTATAATGCCTGGTTACAGATATGTGTGGAATGTGTGCAGCTGTTGGTTGGGAGAGCAGTTAGGATTAAACCTTTCTGGAAAATCAGACTGTCATCTTTGAAGTTAATAGCTAGTACTTCCTTATGCAGAACATTACTGATCCTAAATCAAAACAGAACATGATTCTTGGCCTTCAACTGTTTGGAATTAAGAAAAAAAAAAAGAATAAACAAACCAGTGCTAATTTGAGGGGAGGAAAGAAAAGATAAAAATGAGCCTGGGAATCAGTTCTGGAGCTTAATTTTTTAGGCTATTAGTTAAAAATGTGATTACCTTGTGCTTTGAAAAGAGCCTCAGACAGTCAGCAGAAAACATTCTTGTATGGCTCCTAAAAGGAAAAACAAGTGGTTACAGGCATTTCTTATCGATTTGTTCCTTGTTTATTCTTCCTACCACAGCATTTTCAGACTTTATTAAGTGTCAAAGGTCAAGCTCAGTTTGCTATGAAACCCAAATGCACGTGTTTTTCTGTTAATGATTTACTCAGCCTTCCTTTAAAGGTTCCTGAAGGCTTAACCCTTAAAATCTCTAGCAACAGTATTTTGTCTAACACTGCACTTTTGAGCTTTTGTTTTAGCTTCTACTAACTTAAGCATTTGTTTCTTTTCCTCTAACTTTTTAAAATATGTAGAAGAGTTGTGGTCTCTCTAGTAGTAACAGTTGTTGGCCTGTACGTACATCTTTAACTGGTTTAGGTTTATAAATTCTCCCCTATATTTTGAAGAAAATTTTATGATAGCTTCCCATGGTACTTGCTTTAGGTTCACCACTACTATCTGTTTTGTTAAAAGGGGAACCAACAAGCGGAAAAAAAAAAAGGCAGCTTCAACACTCTGCCTAAGCTTGTGTTAATATAGCAAGTGTAAATCAGATGGTAGTTAAATAATTGGCTGGTTGCAGTGGTGTGGGATGTTTTGTCAGTATATGAATACTTTTTTTTTTCCCCACTTTTCTGCTGCATATGCACACAAGTACCTATCTCAGTAGAAATTCTGATCTTGTGCTGTCATTACTTATGAAAGCAGAGGATGAAATTAGTCTAGTCCAATTCTGGTAAATGGCAAGCTTGGGGAGGCTCACTGTATTAGGGATATATGTGAAATCTCTTCTGGCACTTGGTCTTTCATCTGTCACACATCGTGTTAGAGAATATGGTGTATAAAGCCTTGGAAGAAATAAGCCTATGTTTTGACTTGATAGATCGTTTGGTGTTGTTTTTTACTCCTACAAGCTTGCTTTGCTTGTANACTGGTTTAGGTTTATAAATTCTCCCCTATATTTTGAAGAAAATTTTATGATAGCTTCCCATGGTACTTGCTTTAGGTTCACCACTACTATCTGTTTTGTTAAAAGGGGAACCAACAAGCGGAAAAAAAAAAAGGCAGCTTCAACACTCTGCCTAAGCTTGTGTTACTATAGCAAGTGTAAATCAGATGGTAGTTAAATAATTGGCTGGTTGCAGTGGTGTGGGATGTTTTGTCAGTATATGAATACTTTTTTTTTTCCCCACTTTTCTGCTGCATATGCACACAAGTACCTATCTCAGTAGAAATTCTGATCTTGTGCTGTCATTACTTATGAAAGCAGAGGATGAAATTAGTCTAGTCCAATTCTGGTAAATG
>WEIT01026555.1:7285-60472 GCA_013389985.1 Dryoscopus gambensis
GAGGTGAAAAGATCAGCCAGCAGCCAGGAGTTTATGCAGCAAAGTTAGAGTTATATTATTATTTCCAGCTCTTTTATAGATTTTTTACTTCATAGTCCAATTGGTTAAAAATGCTTAGCCACCCCTCATAGGGGATGGCTGAATTAGTTCTCAAACTATTTTTCTACTTGTACCTAAACAAGAATAACAAGGTCACAGGTGTCCATAGCTTACAAAACATTATTGATAGCATTTTGTGAAAACGAAAAGTCTCTCAAGATACAGAAAATAGCAAGAAAAGATTTAAGCAAACAGCACTTTTGTGTCCACAGCTGACTGCTGGGTTTTTTTCCTTTCCCAGATCCCCCAGTTAATTTGCCCTCACTATTTAATTTCTACTAATATGCATCTTATATTGTGGCATATAGGCATAGCATCATCCATAAAAAGAATCAGCAGGATGTGAATGCTGTTAAGTAGAATGTTTTCTATCAGGTAGATCTGAGTTTCATGCTTTAATGCACAAAACCCAGAATGCCTCTCAGGAACCAATACTTGGCTTCTCAGTTTCGAAGTGAAATGCCAAACAAGTGAGCCCAGTGAACCAAAAGTGAACTATGAATCATAATCTAAGAAAGACCTAACTTGCATTAATAAAATCAAGAAACGGAGGTTAGGCAAATTGTGATGATGAAAAAACATAGTGGAATTATTTCTCTCCAGGTAATTCTCATGATAAATTTGTGTCCTTTCCAAAATAAAGTAGTAAACATTGATTAAACACATGCCAGATCCATGTGCCTGGAATATTGCATTTTGTAACAAGACCATGTAGAAATCATACAAAATCATCATCAAACATGCAATTAGCACAGCAGCACCCTGGAACCAGGACCTCTGCTAACTAAGACAGCCTGATTTTTCCATACAATTGCCACACTGATTTACCCTTTGTGTCACCCTTATTTAAAAGGAAAAAGGGGTATTGTTTAAGCTACAAGAGATTCTTAAGCGAATTTATTTTGGAAGGTGTGAGATTTGTTTTTTAAAAACTCACTTTACAGAAGCAAATACTCAGGCTGGTAAACAAAACCCTTGGAAAGTTAATAATTTTTTAAAGTAACATACTTGGGATATTAAATTGTAAAGTAGAATCCAAAGACTGGGCTTCAGTCAAGTCAGTTTGTTCTTGACTTTAACTCAGGTAGAAACAGGTCTTGCATGTGACAAGAGACATGTATGGGGAATGGTTTTGAAATAACTTCACATGAAAAAGGCTTCCCAGAGCAACTGATTCTGCATCCAAGCTGCAAACTATAATCTGGAATCCCTGCCTGTTTCACTATCCTTCATTCCTGTTCACCATGATCAGAACACACTTTGAAATGTGCTGACGTACTTTATATTCAGTTAACAGAGGTGAACATTACCTTACCAAAACCGAAGATGTAGAGATTTCAATTCATCAAATGATGGCACATTTTTAACTACAGGAATAAAACTATCCAAGCTAGTCAAAGAAGTTATTTGTGTGTTTGTAATCAAGCTGGTATTTAAAAATACAATCAATATTACTTGTTAGAGTTTGTTACTTGTAAGGATTTACAAAAATCTGTGCTGGAAGAACCATTCTACATTTTGGCCTTTTTAAGGTAACAGAGTCCAGCAGAAAGTCATTCTGAAATTAAAAGTATTTATATTACCATGTTGCATGACTCTGGATTTATTTTTTATAAATAAAAACATGTGTACCATATGTATATGTATGTGTGTATTTATTCTTATTTGTCAGCATAATTTATATATATTTCCAAAGATTGAGGTTTTTTTTAATAAAAACACTGCATACCATGAGACAAGCCTAAAGTGAGATTGTATTTATGGTAACTTAAAGAATCAGGCACTGCTCCTTAAATGACTTTAAATGATGCATTTTTCCATTGCCAAACACATCGAAACATTTCACCTTGCCTTGACTGATAGGTTACATCTGGCAGTTTCTCCAGACAACATGTTTTTTTCACTGTAGTGGAAATATGCTCTTTAGGTCAATAATGCTAAATATGCTATTTAGAGGCAATAAAGGAAAATATCTGAGTTGTAAGCAAGAGTATTGTAAATATTCGACAAAAAACCCCACAGCCTGTTATCTAATTTCAGCATGTTCAGGGGGATTTGGGATGTGGGGATAAATAGAATTAGTAACTAAGATTTAACTGCAGGTTTTACAATATTTGTTATTCTTAAAACTCCCAACCCTGGAGCTGTACGAACAAGTAAAAATCATTCTTTTCTATATTCTGAGTTTCTAGCTTTCATTTTTCAGAGTATCTGAAAAAGGTCAACGCTAAAAGCCTAAAAGTCACAAGACAAATTTAAAGGTTTTCATTCTCAGAAACCTTTTTTCATAAATCAATTTCTTGGCTTCTGGTTCTTGATTAGTTTGTAAGCATTTGGGATCAGCAATAAAGAATTAGAGGTAAAAGATACCAAGATACCAAGTGGGGAACTTGCAGAGAAAGAAATGCTTGTGTGCTGCGTGGATGCAGAACCACACCCCAGCTCACAGGGAGCTGCCTTGGCTGCCCCCTTTCCAGCTCACAGCAAAGGAATAATGTGAGCACATCCAAGGGAGACTGGATGAGGCACGCAGAAAACCTTAAGACACTTGTCATTCACAGAAACACCCTTTCCCTCAGCAATTCCAAAGGTTTCTAAAACATTGCTACAATGGAAAGTTTTAATAAAATAATTACAGAGATCACACATCAGTTCCTAGAATTCTTTCTTCTTCAGTAAACACATTACAAAAGTATTTACTTTAACTGAAATAAACTACTGGCCATTGTATCAACTTCGTCCCGCCTGTTTTTTACATCCACCTGTAGATGTGAAATCAAAGCAATTGCATCAGGTCAGCAGTGATGTAATGAAGATTCCTAATCAGACCCTTCATATTAATACATGTTCCACTCTAGCAGAAAGTGAAGTGAGGACTACATTTTCCAAAGGCTACAAGTCCGTGGTTTTTCCTAATAACAGTTTAAATTATTCATTTATTTATTATGAATAGCTATAAGCAGTGAAATTCTAAGAGATTCATTTGATATACAGAGATCAAAAAGAGCCCTTTTGGCAAAAAGTATCCAAACCTGCTCATTATGCATCTTTTGAATTTTCCCCACCAGTAGCTGTATTTTAAGAAATACGTGTCCCTATATGAACCAGGTTTAAGAATGAAAAGTGTCTGAAGAAAACTGGAAAGGCTGAATCAGATATATCTTGGGCTTCTGATAATCTTGGGCTCCTTAATTTCAAAACCAGCATACTGTAGCAGCACCAGAAGCAATGGATAGGATCAAGACCCCATTGTAGCAGCAGTTAAAATAACATAGGGGAGGAGAAAAGTAACTGTTCAAAAATGCTTAATTTAAAAAGAAAAGCCAGAAAATGGAAATATTAATTATCCTTACTTTGTAAATGGTGAAGTACAGCATCCCATTGCACACCATGTGACATTATGCAAGCACTCCGAAATAGACCCACTGCCACTTAAGCATTGATTCCCTGCCTTTACTTTAAGTCCATCTTTCATATCTTTTGAAAATACTTCTACATTCTGAATTAGGAGAGCCTGACTGCTGAAGATAGTAACAGAAAGCCTGTCAAAGTCCAACATATATTCAAAAGATTATGTGATAACTTGTGACATAAATCCACAATTCTCCTTGAAAAAAAAAAAAATCATCTGGTCAAGTAAGTCATGGAAATTTTTGTGATCCTCTAAGTATTTTTATATTTGGAATCAAGGAACCCTCAAAATGCTTTCAAGACATTGACTCATATTCTTCTGAAAAGGTCTTTTATTCATGAGTGCTGTAAGCCAATAATGATGAAAAATGGTTGTTTCCCCATGCTTACCCCAGAATTTCTTCTGATCACTTAGTAGTCAACCACCATTGATATACAGCTTTAATTATGCCATCACACAGTTTTCACTTCGCATCTCACCCCTGTTTGCTCTTGCTGTGCCAATAAAGAAAGTGGATTACAGCTCACAGTGTTCCTGTTCCCTGTGAGAATCCACTGTTTCACAACTGGCTAACTGAAGCCATGACAGATATTTATATGTTGTGCACTATTATGAACTACAGCTAAGCAAGATACTCTGAAAACTTAGTACAGGTAGATCCCAAACCAGATACAGAAATTTCCTAATTATGTCTTGGCACAATCCACTAAGGAAACAGATTCTCCTTTAAACATCACCTACAAGTGCCTTGACTGCCACCAATCATTCACCAGGGACTGGGGAAATAACTTTTTTTTTTTATAAAATCTTAGTGTTTTGTTCTTTTTGATATTAAATGGATCTTACAAAACATATTGCATGTCACAGTCCTTGGCCTACTGCCCAAGTTACTACACTTGAGATAGAAATGGTTAACGCCAACTGAGCCAGAGCCAACATGCCCTGCAATGAACTGCCTACTGAAGAGTCATAGTGCTACAGAGAAGCCCTGTAAATAATGCATCCCGTCTACCAGCTGTTTTATGAATTGAGCACAAAGCATGTGGAAGAGGTGCATAGCTTTCCTAGAGATTCTTCAGGACTGAAGGCAGCCTTCTGATCAGCAGCAGCTGGCAGACTGTCATCTCTCCTGTTATGCAACAACACAAAGGCACTTGACTTCTACAGGAAGCCTCCTCTCTTAGTGTAGGGTATTAATCTGGGGCTTGTTTTATTCAGTTTCACGTTGAATTTCATTAATGTTTGGGTTTTTCTGGTTTGTGTGCCAGACCTTTTCTTGCTTCTCAAGCAGACCTGGAGAATGCACTTGGGTTGGCAAGTTCCCAACTTCTTGTCCAAGTTCCCAACTAAAATGCTCACCTTTTAAATAGTCTTTGACTAAACCAGTCGCTACCTATGATGGCCTAAGAACCACCATTTGTGAAGGGAAAGCAGCCAATTGTCCCATGTAAAACGAAACCAGGATTTCCACAAGTCTGTTTCCTGAGATAGAGGCTACCAAGTTCCCAAAAACTTCCTGTGTGTACAGAATGACACAAACTGAATATATTTCTCTTTTACAAACAACACCACAGACAAGTTAAAAATTAAAATGCAATGGTCAAAAAGAAAAGAAGGCAACGGTGTCTCCTTGTAACTGCTGTGAGTTCAGTGAAGTTGTAGAAATTATTTTGGCCCAAGTGAACCAGTGTTTAAAGCTGATTAGATAAATTGGGTTACCACCAATTTAAATGTCAGTTGTTAAAAATACTGAGGTCTCCTTTTTCTAAAAATTACAACTTGCAGACACCAAAAAATTACTTTCTCACATACATAAAACATGATTAGCTTCATTGCTATCCTTCTTTTCTTTAAAACATAAGGCAGCAATTTGTGTATCTCCATGGAAAGCAGGAGTAGCCCAAAAGTGAAAATACAAGCTGGTGATTTTACAAATTTCTCAGTTCTGCAAGGCAATTCCAAAGCAATAGTACCCACAATCTAGAAGGATATGAATGAGGAGTGATAAAACCTTCTGACTTGCTTTTCATGGACTTAGAGAATCATTAAGCATGGAAGATACCTTTAAGATCATGAAGGCCAATTGTCAACCCAGCTCTACCATAACCCCTAAACCACTAAACCACATCGCCCAGATCCAGACACCTCTTAGACATCTCCTCCCTGGCCAACCTATTCCAATGCCTGACCACCCTAACACTGAAATTTTTTTCCTAATATCTAATCTGAATCTCCCCTGTCTCCATTTAAGGCCATTTCCTCTGGTCCTCCCACTGCAGGCACAGCAGAGGAGACCAGTCCCCACCTCACTACAACCTCCTTTCAGGTAGTTGTAGAGAACAATGAGGTCACTCCTGAGCCCCCTCTTCTGGAGAATAAACAGCCTCAGGTCCCTCAGCCATTCTTCATAAGACATGTTTTCCAGACCTTTCACAAGCCTTGTTGCGTTTCCTTGGACATGCTCCAGCACCTCAATGTCTTTTCTAAAGTGAGAGGCCCAGAACTGAGCACAGTACTCGAGGTGTGGCCTCACCAGTGCTGAGTACAGGAGGGTGATCACTGCCCTGGTCCTGCTGGCCACACTGTTCTTCATAGAGGCCAGGATGCCATTGATCTTCCTGGCCACCTGGGCACGCTGCTGGCTCATATTGAGCCAACTGTTAACCAGCACCCCCAGGTCCCTTTCTGCTGAACAGCTCTTGAGCCTCTCCTTCCCACGCTTGTAGGGCTGCATGGGCTTGCTGGGACCCGAGTGCAGGACCCAGCACTTCCCCTTTGTCCTCATGCTGTTGTCCTCAGCCCATTGATTGAGCTTGTCCAGGTTTCTCTGCAGAGCCTTCCTACTCTTGAGCAGATCAACACTCCCACCCAACTTAGTGTTTAGTGTAGTAGTGTTTTCTGCAAATTTACTGAGGGTGCCCTGAATCCCCAGGTCTGGATCACCAATAAAGATGTTAAACAGGGACCAGCCCCAAAACTGAGCCCTAGGGAACACTGCTACTGACCCACCACCAGGTGGATTTAGTTCCATTCACCACAACTCTCCCGGCCTGGCCATCCAGCCAGGTTTCTACCTACTGAAGAGTCCAGCCATCCAAGCCATGAGCAGCCAGGTTTTCTAGGAGGATGCTGTGGGAGACTCTGTCAAAAGCTTTACTGCAGTCTAGCTAGAGTATATCCACAGCCTTTCCCTTATCTACTAAGTGGGTCACTTGGTCATAGAAGAAGGTCAGGTTGATCAAGCAGGACCTGCCTTTCATAAGTCCATGTTGGCTGAGCTTGATCCCCTGATTGTCCTGCATGTGCCCTGTAATGGCACTCAGGATGAAGTCCAGGCACTCAGGACCCTCCTGTTTGTTGCTATCACAATGGCATTGGACTAAGACAGAAATAGGAGGCTTTGCAAGCTGACCCTAACCCAACAATGAGAGTTGGTTAAAAAGCAGCCCCAGGATACTGAAGAAACAGCTCTCGGCATCTCACAGTAAATACGGGAGATCTCAGTGCTGATTAAGATACCACTCCTGCTAAAGTTATTAATGTGGCATCCTTACAGAATCACTGAGTTGCAGAGTGTAGCATCAAGCACCTTTAGTTTTACTCCTGGCTCAGGCACGCAGCCAAGACTCAGCTTTATGGGCCATCCAAAAGCAAGGGGCTATATGTCTTCAGGGTTGATTTAAAGCCTTCAAAAATAAAACAAGCAAATCAACAACTTGGGGCCTATAGAAACAGTGCATGCCTTATGACACTGCTCAATTTCTATTGGCTTCATGTCAAAATGCAGCACAGTGGCTTGGGTTCAGTTTTTTCCATTTTTACTCACAGCACCCATCAATCCAAACAGTGATTTTGCCCACACTGTTTTCTCAGACTGAAGAAATACCTGGTGCAGATTGCTTTCCTCATCAAATACTGGGAATAAGGGAATTATTTAACTGGTAATTGAGCTCTAAAGGACAGAGCTAAAAGAAGACAGCCTAGGGCTAGGCAAAATTTAATTCAGTCTCTGAACTAGAGAGAACTTCCCTGATTATATTACTTCAGACACTGAACTCACCTTCCACAACAATAAAATATTTTTGTGCAAACCTCACCAAAGAATTAACTCTGAATGTTGCAGACAAGTCATTACGTTGAGGAATTGTCATAACAGGGGGCAAAAAAGTAATTTGAGAATGCTAATGTAAGTCTTTTTTAAGTGCCTCCTACAAATCATGGAGGTGGAAGAAATAGCAGTAGAAAAAGACAAACCTAGGTTTTATTTTGAATTTGGATTTGAAAGCCATTCATGTTGGGATCCAAGCAATAATTAAGTAAGTGTTATGAAAGAAAGGAGCTATTTGTCCCCTTTAGCCATCCCTGTTGTTTTTCTTTCCCCCTTACCCACACAGTTTGGCATCACCCAAGCTATGCCTGTGCTTCAAGAACTGTAACTCCAGAGTGTAACTCCAGTGTGAACTCTGACAAACATGCCTAAGAAATGCAGCAGCTCTGGGCACACATGGAGCAGAGACCCTTGTTATATTTCCCCCCATTCCAGAGAGGATCATGTTCTCTGCACCCCATGACCAGCCAGATCAGCTGGCTGGTGAGAAAAGATGACTAGAACCCAATCCTCACACTGTACCAGCATTTGCCCAGAGCTCTTCTCAAGTCTAAGGAGCCTGTAGAAGAATAGATGAAATACACTCTGCACCTTTCTGTAATCATATCCCTTCCTGCTTTCTTCATTGGAAAAGTTATTTGCAGAGCAACTCCAAAGGAACAGACACTGTAACAGCAGGCTGTGACACCTCTCCTCTCCTACCTCCTCACCAGCTTAGACTATATCCTTTGGACTTCCACTCAGAAAGTATAGCTTGGACATGACAGAAAACTGCTGTACTGCGGTGCATTATTTAAGTAGGACAGAGGGGCAACATTTACTACCTCTGCTCTCTTCTTGCCTCTAAAACTCACACCTTATGCTGAGAAGAAAGTAGGTGTGTCTATGCCAATCCTTTAATCCCCATCCCAACATTGAAAGACCTGGTTAAGATCCTCCAAGGAAAAGAAGTACTATTTGAACTGTGATGATCTGTTAATTTCTAAACCTGTGCACACCAATTCCTCTTACTTCAGAGGAATGAGTTGTAGAAGTAGAGATTTGTAGGTGTTCAACTCTGTACTGACTGTACAAGTGATGGCAATCACCTCCTTTAAAGATTGTTAGAGCATCTCACTATGATCCAACACAACAAATGCAAACAGCAGCACTCTAGCAGCTCTCTAAGAATACATTTTTTCTGTGAAGAGCAGTGAAGACTGCAAGGAACTGACACAGCAGGAGTAAAACTACAAACCCCATCCCTGAGCACAACATCAGCATTAAAGGATGAAGGATAAAGACACAGAATGGTGAAGACATTGTATATGTCTTCTTACACTGGAACAGTAAAAAATATTTTAACAAGAACCTTGCTTAAATTAACAAATGAGTTTCAGGTCTAGACCTCAAGCCCTTAGAAACCATTCCCTCTGGGTTCAGTTTCTTCCCCAGGAATACACAGGAACAAGCCCCTAGATTCCTCCCTCTGACCTCAAATAAGAGTCAGGCTTATTTTTGCCACTTACTTCCTCTAGTGCCATGAACTTGGGGTGCACAGTAGCGCCATTCATTAAGAGAGATTTCTTTTGTCCAAGTAAGTTTTCTTACCCAAACCTATTTCTAGTCTCATGATTAGAAATTTCCCTGACTAAACAGGTGACTGGATTTAAAAATACAAGCAGTAGAAAAGCAAAGGGCCTGGCCTCTCCATAATTAGGCCCCTTCGAAGGCCCTTGGAAGACAGATGTGCAGTCTCTTAATATTTAAAAATATAGGGGTGCTTTGAGGTGCTGCATGAAGCAGTTCTGAACCACAACATAAGCAGAAATCAGGATAACGCCGAAGTCATGCTACAGTACTGAGCGTAGAAGCCTCCAAGCCTCCATGCTTAAGGCAGCAGAGAATCACAGTTTGTTATCTGACCTTGGACATGGGTAATTTAATTCCACATGGGCTGCATCAGCTCATCTGGTTTAACCCTTTTAGATTGCAAGCTCAACAAGTTTAACTAGTCTTTGCTAAAATTCACTCCAAGGCTCTAGTTCTGCACAGCACCTGAGGTTTACCTTCACACCTGCCACATGCCAATTGAATTCAACTACTCGTGCACCACTTATTACTGGATGGCTGCAGCTTAAGCTGATCTCATGAGCCACCATCACAGGCTTTGCATGACTGAGAACTTAAACTCTAACATCCAAAAAAGCCAGGAGACAGCTCTGAGACCGGCTCAGCTCTGAAGTAGGCTGTAGATGGGAGCAAGCAGTAATTTTGCAAAAGTGACTTCATTAGAAGATGAAGCTGGGTACAATCAGCAGCCTGAGCCAGCCCAGCCTCCTGCTGCTCCTGCTGCATGCATCCTTGGACACCAGCTGGCCAACTTTGCACAAATCTACCATTAAATCAGGACATGTGTCCCAACACAATGTGCAAACACAGAAGAGAAGACCAATTCCTGTCGCAACAAGCCGGTGAGAAACACAAAGGGACAGTGAAGCACTGTCTGACAGTAAGACAAACCATGGCAACTACAGATTAATTACTGATTAATTTGCGGTATGCCACATGGCAAGGAGAAACATGAAAGAGGATGGGAGATGGATTTGTAGTGCTTTTGTTTCAGCTGGGGAGATTCTTCCTAGCACGAAGCCAGAATATGAAAAAGTATAAAAGGTCTTGCTAACATCTGAGGTCATGTGGGACCTTTTGGATGCTCAAAGGAAGTAATGATGTACAGCTTCTCCCATTTGGACTTCACTCTCTATTTCTTCCTTTC
Organism: Dryoscopus gambensis; assembly: GCA_013389985.1. Lineage (NCBI taxonomy): Eukaryota > Metazoa > Chordata > Aves > Passeriformes > Malaconotidae > Dryoscopus > Dryoscopus gambensis. The sequence goes on from WEIT01026555.1 coordinate 17,663, forward strand.
ACTCAAGGGAGAGAAAGGGTGGGATACTGACACATGCATAGTTAAAGGAGCACTTAGTATCCTAAGGACCATACAGCTTGAAAGAGAAATACTAAGGTTACCAGTGTCATGGGTTAGCACAGCTTGGAGTATTAGCTGAGAAAAAAACCTTCCACCAGTCAAGGAAGTGATGTTTTTTGCAAGGAGCTGTTGTTACTTCCTCCAAAGTTAATAGAACCAATTAAGTAGCTAATTTGAGTATTGACAGCTCTATTAAACCATTTAAAAATTGGAACGCCTCTGTAAAAAAAACCCATTTAAAGATGCCCAAGCCCAGGAAGAGGTCTCCTGCTTCCTGTCTGAGGAACAGGTTACTCCAGCCCACGGCCCGCTGGGCCTGCCGGTTGGGCCCAGGCTGGGCCTGCCAGCTGGGCCCTGCCCTGTGAGTCCGTGGGGCTGGGACATGGCTCTTCTCCGTGTGAGCCAGTTCTGCGGTGCGGCTTAGCAAGATTGTAGCCGCTCCTCTTCCTGCCCCCCAGCCCGCAGCTTGGTGGGGCCAGGCTGGGCCATGACCCTGTTTCGTCACAGCTTGGCCAGATCGGTCCCCAGCATGGCAGCGCAGGGCCAAGGCTGGCTGGGACAAAACCACTCAGGAGCCACAAGCAGCTTTGACCGAAACCGTCCCCCTAGCTGAAGCCTGAAGCCAGGACCATGCAGTGTCCTCCAGCTGCCACTTGGAACTGGTCATGTGACCAACAGAGACCGACAAGCAGCTTGTTAACACCGGCCCAGCTAAGATTAACCCTTCCAACGCTGTAAGTTCCCCTCCTGGGATAAGGAAATTGGGCAGAGACACAGAAATAGACACCATGATTAATAACACCTAAGTCAGTGAAGAAGAAAGGACTGAAGCCTAGAGAGAAGAGATAGAGGAGATGCTAGTAAGCTGGAATTCTTCTGCAAAGTTATGGAAATATATCAAAGACTCTCTTGTAATTTCATGATAGGCATTGAGGGGTAGAGCTTCTACTATGAGCAAAGTGCCTGTGCTGAAATAAGCAAATGTTGATGTTGCTGTGATCCAATGAGAAGCTTGAACAGAGAGGTTACCTACGGAAGGACTTTACTTTTTTCCCAGGTTTTCTCTCTATAGTGAGGGGGTTTATTGCTTAACATTTACTACGAGGGAAGGAGAGGACTTCTGTTCTTAAAGATGAAGATAACTCCAGTAGCAGATGAAGAGAACCTTTGCTCTTGAACAGCTCAACCTTAAAATAATACCCCAGTAGCTAAGATTGAACCCTCAATGACAGTTGTGGGGAAAGCTGAACATCAAGGGAAGGGACTCACACAACCAACAGAGATCCAGTCCAGGCAGCTGTTTGTGCTGTGACAGTGAAGCCATGAGAAGACTGCTTCTTGTGTGGAAACTCCATAACATGAGCATAAGAGACCCCTCTCCCTAAGTGAACTGATAAAAGACTATTATAGAGGGTGTAAACTGACTGAAATAATACCAAGTTTGTGTCTTTTGTTGTAAATGGAAGGAGGGAGGAGGATGGGGGGAGGAAAGTGGTCTGAAGGTTTGTTCTAACCCTCATTACTTCTTTTCTTCTTTTAGTTCTAGTAATAAAGTTCTTTATACTCTTTAAAGTATGGAGCCTGCTTTGCATTCCTCCTAATTCTTATCTCACAGAAGGTAAAAATGCAAACCAAACCACTAAAACCAGTAATAAAATAAACAAATGTACAAGAATAATGCAATTTTTTAAAAAGACATTACTTTATCAATGGTGGGATTCCACAGAGACACACTGGAACGCTGCCTGAAAAGTCTGGGAAGCAAAACCTAAGTCCAGATTTAAAATATATGTTAAAGCAAGATCACAGTCATTGAAAATGGAATGATCAATCCTGACATAAGATAAGTCTCATCCCATTGAGGTAAGCCCTTGTAAAAGTTGAATTCAGTAACTCTAGAAAATATCCCTGCCAAGGCCAAAACACATTGGAGCTATGAATAGTGAAATAACAAAGATTTACTTGGGAATAAACCCGAGAAGCCAGAACTTCACAAACAAGACTGCAGGACATCTCAATAAGAGATCAAAATTAATTTCCCACTCAATTTCTTTCTGTAGAAATACTGGTGATTACTAGAGGTAAGTCAGTCCTCTGAGAAAAGAATACAGCAGCCAGTCAACTTAAATTGTTTCAGTAGATACTGGTTTCCAAGTGACCTTGGCTGGCTATGTTGGCCATCACAGTTTATTTCCCCATTCTGCCTTCATTGAGGTCCAGATGCCCCAGAACAATCCTGAAAGCCTATCTTCAAGCAATGACGCAAAGAAAATTTGTAAGGTGAGTGGAAAAATAGCTGCCTGCTTTCTGTTCTCGCACCTCACGCAACAGATGTTTTGACCATCACCTTACACTATGTAATGATGCACTGTAAGAAAAATATTGTTCCAATGATCAACTGTGTCCTCTGCATAACTTCGCTTGCTAGGATATTTTTGAAAAGGACAAATTGCCTTCATTAATTGAAGCTCTGCATCCTGCATTTTACAGGAAAGATGCCCCAACAAGCATGACCTCACTTTGCAAGGAATTACAAAGCTCCCACACAAAAGAAATGTTGTAAGGAGAAAACACAGGGACTCAACCAAAAAAACCCAAACCAAACCAACCGAAAACAACAAACAAACAAAAACCAACCAACCAAACAAGAACTCAACAAAGTTCATTAGAAAAGAACAAGCCATTCTGGATAGTTTTGAAGCAGTCACTGTTATGTGAACACATTCGTGAGAGACTGTCCTCAGGGTTGCCAAAAGGAGGGGTATTCAGTTTTATTTAACATCCTTATTATGAATACAGCTGAGGGGCTGCAAATTCATTTCTTGAGTCTGCAGCTGTATGTAACCAAGAGGCACTCTGTGCCTCAGGGTGCTGATGCTGTCAAGTGCACAAACCCAGGCTTAATGGTAGGCTCGCTCACATCAATGTCAAGTATCTCAGAAATCCTAAATCCTTGTGCCCTTGTGACAGTCAGAGCTTTCTCTCAGAGGAGCTACTCAGGTGCTAGGAGTGCCATTTACACGCACTTAGGTGTCCAACTCAAGAGTCTTTGGGAGCCTGGCCTAAAGTCCCTTGAAAGCAACAAAAGTAAAAGACTTGATCCATGGTCTTTGGACCCACCTCCAATAAAATTCATATGGGGAAGTTAGTACTTCAGATGGAAAGTAAATGGTACACAGAATATCCAACAACTCAGCTCTTTCAAGCTGGATAAAGCACTATGAAAAGTGCTTTAATGAGAAGGTAGTAATAGAGAAATTTCTTGGCCTGACTTTGAGATAGGTGAGATAACCTGCTGGGTCATTTTCATCACTGATTTTTTGATGTTCTGCTTAAAATGAGCCTAGAAGCCTGAGCAAATACAAATATCTAACTGCATTTTGAGCTTGAATAGCTGAGGTCATTAGAACATTCAAACATCACTCTCAGACACCAGACACATGGAGCCTCTTAATCATACAGGAGCACCAAACTGGGGTGACACCAGCACGGACGTACAACCATGGGAAAGAGGGTTTTTTAGTGAGCAAATGGTAATAGAAGGACAAAATGATCAGGAACAGCAATGTTGTGGTAACTGTTTGTGGAGTTTACCCTTTGCTGCTTTGTCTTGTTTCACACAGGACTGATTTGCCAAAATGTCTCAATGCCTCACTGTCGGCTGGTAGGGCATGGAGCAGCTTATTTAATAACAATAACCAAACAGAACTACAGCCTTCTGCGTGGAGACCATGTACCAATGTCCTTGTACCAATAACCTCCTGCTCACTAGCAGGACTGTACAATGCACCAGCTCTAAGTTAGAAACCAAATCCACTAGCTTAAAAATGTTGTTTAACTGGTTGCTCTCTTGCTGCAGTGAAGGAGGCAACATTTTTCTCCCTTCACAAGAGCATGAAGGGCTGTCCTTTCCAAAGGCATCACATGGTAGTCTCCTAATTCTCATCATGAGGATGTTGATCAGCCACTTCATTACCCTCGTATTTCAGAGGAAAGACCCCAGCCCTCAGCTGAGCAATCAAATTTAGACTACAAATCCCTTTGGTTACTAAAGCACAGCCGGCAAAGACACTTGTGGCTCACAGCGTAACCAGGCTGAACAGCAATCAACATGTTTAGAAAATGAACCAGCACAGACCACAGCAAATAACGAAGCCTGATAAAGGGCAGACTAGAGCAGGCACCGGAGGAGCTATGACTTACACAAAAGGTTAAACTAGATGTTCACATAGCATCCCCACTGGTCTTAAAATTTCATATCACATTTTGGAAAGACCTCTCCATTAATATCTTTTTTAACTACCAAAACAAAGTTTCACTGTAACTTGTGTCTCCTCCTAGCAGCTCTCGGGGCCTGCTGGCTCAAAAGCAAATAATATCCCTTTTGCTGCTAAAAGCAAGAATACATTACTAACACAACATGTTTGCTCAGAAGAGCAATGAACACAAGGTGATTGGGCTCGACTCCAGCAGCGGCTCCTCTGAAGAATGCATCCAAAACGTACCTCCCCCAGCACGACATGAATCTGACCCACATCATTTCAGCAGCACTCTGTGGGAAATGTAAGAGGAGGCCCTGACTCACAGAACTGCTGCTGGTGGGTGTCTTCAGTTTGCCCAATAGCTCCCTAGCTCTGGCATTTGCTTTTCAGGCTTGAGTTCAGTTCCCTCCTCTGCTCAAGTGGAGATTCAACCACCAATATCTACACTTCCTACTGCAGGACAGCTACCAGTGAGGCGCTCTCAGCAACTCTGGGTGAAGCTATTCCACTATAGATATAATACCTAAATATCAATAGAAAGAAAAAAAACCAAGAGCATGAATCTGGCTCTCAGCATCACCTGTAAGGAGGCTCACTTGCCAAGCAAAATCCTTCATTCTCTGTTTCTGTTCCAATCCCATTTTAGTTATTTACATAAAATTTAAAGAGAGGGGTTTATGAAGACTCCTCAGCTCCAGATTAGTTTTCAGCTTTGTGGTTAAAGTGATTAATGGGACATACAAAATTAAATAAACCCTCAGGAAATAGGGGAAGCAAATGCAAGTTGTTACCTTCTAGGTGACAACATAAAACAACAAAAACCCAAGAAAAAAGCAGCCACGACCATTGGTGATTTTTTGAACACAGGAATTTCCTTCCTTTGTTTTCCAAGCAGCTGCTGAAAACAGTGCTATATGTTTTAGTTTAAACTGAGTGAAAAGTGTTTTTCAGAGGAAAGGGAAACATTTTAAAAAAATTTTATTATTCAACTCATTTTACATCTATTTTTTAAAAATCAATTATCTGGACAGGTGTCGTGGTTTGACGCTGGTTTAAATGCCAAACACAAGAAATTCAATTACGTGCATAAGGGGAATATGGATTTATTGAGGAAAAGGTAAAGAAACTTCGGGGCAAAAACAAAGTCTACACTTAAACAGTTGCAATATAGAAGAAAATTTATTATTAACAGAATGAAGAAAAAAAAGGAACTGATAAATTAAAGCAAACCTTTAAAACACTTTTTCTTTCCCAATGCTTTCTCTTTTATCATAAACCTTTCACAAGTGAAAACAAAACAAGAACATGGTATTTTGGTCAGTTACATCTTTTTAAGAGTCTATTTATGCTTTAGGAAAAGAAGTTCTTCTATTGATGCCACAGAGTTTTCACAAACCAACAGTCCCGCCAGGAGAAAATCTGTTGAAGTGATAAAGGTATTTTTCCCATGAATCTTTCATAGTTTTCCCATACTGTCAAGTCACGGGCCATAGGAGAAAATGAGGTTTTAATTTTTTAAGGATGTTATCTCAGTCTGACAGCAAAAATTCTCTGTTCCAAGTGTCTAAGAACTTCTATTTGGTCGAGTGTGGGCCCTTCTTTAAAGTCACAGGCTGTACAAGAATTTCTCATCCCCCCAAGTTTTTTCCAAATGAATTAAGGCCTTTTCTATGGTTTTGCAAGAAGCATTTTTAAGCTTCGCGCCAAAAAGCGCAGCAGCCCTCCTTTCCCGTTACAACTTAGCTGCCTTCTCACATGGTCTTATCCCTTTCCCTGTGTTTCTGACCTTGAGGTCACCATGTTCAGCTTCGTCCTGTGTGACTTTACTTTTCTCTTCTTTCCTCGCTGACTTGAAAGAAAAGGTGTCTTTGTCGGTTGCGGTATGGTGTTTTTTCGGCTTTGGTGAGAGCTGTACTAGATGTAAAGGTGTCCTGCCGGTCCTCACCGCTCCCACGTGGAATCTCAGCAATCTCAGATCATCTCGGCCACATGATCTCGGTTACAGGTTGCCTGCAGAGCAGGGACAGCTCTCCCCTGGGAGGGGAGGGCTGGTCCCGTGCCGCCACCGCGTCAAGGGGCCGAGGAGGGGCCCGGCCCAGTCCCAAGCCCGGGCCCTCTGGCCACCCCTCACCCTTTAAAGCAGAAACAAACAGGAATCTCCCGTGCTCGCACGGGTTTTTTAATATGCAGAATTGCAAAAGCGATTGGCCAAAACCCTGTCAATCAACTCAAGTTCAACCTATTACAACAGGCCAGTTATGAACATTTGGCATGTTGATACATCTACCCTGAGCCTTGCATTAGACATATACTAGTGTCAACAGATGTCATGTGTGCAGATCAAAGGCAAATATCCATTTTGAGTGTAACCCTGAAGCAGCTCTGCTTTTGCAACAAGGCAAGAATCTGCTTTATTCTTGTAAGCCCATCTGTCATCAGAACACCTCAAATCTGCCATGAATATGAACACCACAAATGAAAACATACATGAGGCTTTACTTGAACAGATGATGGCCAAGGAGCTGCTCCTCAGCTGGGGGTAATGCTAAACATGAGAGAATAACCCCCACAAAAAATTCTCTGATTGGCTGGCACCAGGAATTATGCCTGTGTCCACTAACATAACTGTGTCAACACTTTTGTTTTTCACACAGAAAATAATTTAATGGCAAAACGTATGCACAACAGGAGACACCAGTTTCTGTCAAGTCTTTGCAATGACTCTATGACCAACTGGACTTGTTAAATTGAAGTTCATGATCCCAAATCTAACAAGGTTTGCAGTATTCCACACTCATCTCAGTAAGGCCTAAGTGGCACTGAATTATGTACAGAGTGATCCCAAACACAGCCAAATTAGGTTTTTTTAAGCTTATCATCACTGACATTTTGTGCAACAAGTGCATTTACATACCTTGAGAAAATGAATCCGCCCTTTCTCTTGTACTGACTCAGATTTCCTCCTAAGACATCAAGTACCACACTGGAATCACTAGATCATTCTAAACTTTACAGGAGAATTTTTACCCTTTTTGGTTTGGGTTGTTGTTTCATTACTTTTAACCCTCATTTTCCAGGTGTCTAACTTCCATGTTAGTGGAAAGCCGGCATCTAGATCAGGCAAGACAACATCTGCAAATTTCCCTTCTCCCACCACAGTGCAAAAATACTGGAAAGATCTCCAACTTGCACCTTGAGTCACCTCCAGGACAGACTTACCTTGCCTGTTGTTTCTTTAAATCTATTTCAAACACCACTGAATGTCTTTATTTGGTATTTTAAAATAAAGTATTTGTTAATAATATCAAAACAGAACCTTTAAAATACACAGAATAACCATGCAAATGAGAAGCTTGGTTGCTAACTGTTGTGTGGGTAATAATCATGAGGAAACCAAAAGCCTAGGCAACGCAGTGAACACAGGTCTGAAATACACTGGTTTTAAACATTAGCAGTCTCTATTATCATAGCCAATGTTATTTCTAGGACTTGTAGAATAAAAAATCTTTATATTACAGTCTGGTCTTGTCTCACTGCAGTAGACTAACTCAATTTTGATGCTGTGCAAATAACACTGATCTTTGTGAACAAGGGACCTCAGGTGGAACTTCTTTATCAAGAAAAACTTGGTGATGCCCCACAGTGATTCACAGCTTCCCTTTCACAGTTGGAATGCAGGAAATCCGTAAGTGCTTTTAACTTCCAGCATGCGAAATCCTTCACTCCCCACTGCAAGGAGAAAGGTCATTCTTCTATTAGAGAAAACTTTGCTCTGTTCTTAAAAAGACAACTGCAAAGCCAGGCAGAGCTCTCAAGACAATGACAAAGCTGCTACATAAACTCACATGCCCGACATTTCCAGCCCTTCAGCTCATTAAGAGAGTGTATCCCAGGTCACAATACATTACGACAGCCCACATTCCCAAGTATTACCGTTTGACAGCTGGGCTTAAGGTACACCAGACCATCAGTGTGGGTCCCAGTGCAGTCTGCACACCCATTAGGCAAGACTTCACTGCAAACAATAGCGGTCACAGCTATGGGGAGGTGAATCCTGTGATCTGCCATTCAAGAGGTTGTCATTAAGCAGGGAGGGCAAAGGGCAGAAATTCAGATTTTAAAAGAACAGAAACTTGTGGGACAGGACAACAGTGGGACTGAGTATTATGATACTAATATCTGGTGCACAAAACCCACGTGCTTAGTCCAAGTGCTATCAAAAGCAGTATTTTACTGTATTTATTCTTCTCTGAAGAACAAAACTTCTCTAAGTCCTTGGCTTAAGAAAGAATCGGACATCTAGATTATTGTTTAACAAATATTATTGATGGAACAATCCTAAATCCAAAAGTCAGTGGATGAAATTTTGATTCCAATAAAATCAGATACTTTCTAGTGGTAATCTGGAGAGGTGTATGAGTGTCTAACAGCTATATTTGTTACACCTCATAAACTGAAAGTGGCTTTCTTCTTTGCCTCCAGGTGACAGTCATACATTTACACAGCTATCTCATCTTCCATGGATCTTTGCCAGCCTCTTCACAAGATAAATTTTTCCTACCTTCATATTGGCTCAAAAGATTTTCTCAGGAAGAGGAAGAGAGGGAAAAGTTGTCTGGGCACCCCAAGCATTATCACATTCAAAACGATAAGGCACAAGCACAAATTTGTGTGCAAAGAGCTCTGTGTCAGACGCTGCCAAACTGAAAGAACAAATTCTATAGAAGTACTGCCTACAGTGTTACAAGACTCTCTGTGTGACATTTACACTCAGTGAGAGTCTGAGACTCATGCTTAGGGCAAGATGTTTCAGGTTGATTACCTACTCAATTAGAGTGTACTGTAACCAGATTAAGGAGATTGTCCTATCCTTGATTACTTAGAGTGGTTTTGTTCATACCATTTACAGAGATTTGGACAACTCAGGTGAATACATTAAGTTTTCTGTTACTGTTTTCATTCTTCCAAAGAAATATCCCAAACTAATTGAAACCATTTTTTGTTCTTCAAAACCAGCACATCATAGCTGTTTGAACTGGAGCATGCAATAGCACTGTCACAGCATCACATCTCTCCGGCAGTCCGAAATTGCAGTTTCAGAGAGACATGCCTCAGGATGGAAACTTAATTTTTGTGAGAAATTTGGTGGTAAGAAGAGGGAAAGAGTCAAGAGGGATAAAGGGAGAAATGCAACTATATTTTAATAAATTAAGAAAAATCCTTTAAGAATTATTAGACAATACACACTTGAAGCTCCTGAGCCACTCCAGAATACTGCAAGCTGGAAGACTACTGGCAAAAGACCATTAGAAAGCCTGGGATGTTCTTACCTTTCATTAAGTAAAACATATGTTGCTGGCTCATGAGGCAGGAACTGCACAAGGGGGACCTTTCCATCTGATCCAATACAGCTGTTCTCATGCTTCCACAAAGAACTTCACTGCTACACACTGTATCTGTTATTAAACTTACTCAAACTTCTTATACAGAGGGTTTTCAGTTGCTCTAATCTTGAACTGAAGTAGGTTGGACTCATGAAAGCAAACTAAACTTGCTAGGTCTTTCCAGTTTTAATGCCATAAAGTATTTTTTGGCAAATCAAGAAATAAATTGAAAATGTATTAATTTTGGTTACATAGCCAGGCAACTCTGCCTGTAAATAGGACCCCAAAAATCCTTGGTTTTCAGCAGCTCTAGTATACAGCTATTATGCATTCATACATTATATGAATACATATAGAAATATGTATTTGTTGTCCCATTTAAACACATTTTTCAAAAAGCACTCTTCATTTTACCAAAATCATCTCCCAGAGAAGTAAATGTATAAAATTTCCCTGATATGAGTGACAGTGCTCTTAAGCCAGTCATCCAAAAGACCCTACTCTGAAAAGCACTGTTTGTACTGGATACTAAAAAACTCAGCAGAAAAGGGCATATTGCAATTGGGCTTTTACATGACAGTACCAATAGAAAAGCTACTCCTTTATTAGCATTATATACTCTGCCTTAATACAAGGGACATCCTTGCCTCTAAATGGCAAATTCTGCAAATCAAGAGGAACATCACAGTTACCAACAGCAGAATTCATACACTGCTAACGTATCCTTCTGTCTATTATTTATTACTTTGCAGTGATACTGTCCATCTGAACAATATACTGCCATGCTTGTCCACCACTACAACTTATCTGTCTTCTTTCACATCTTACAAACCTTAAATGGCTTAAATGATTACAACTTTTACCTTCTGGTGTGGGCTGAGGATAGAGCTGTCATCAGAGCTCAGTGCAGCCTGGCATTCAGGACTAAGGAGGTGAACATCTTTGCTGCACAGTTGCAGCAGAGCAGGAGGGCAAAGGCAGCTCCTGGCCAGAAGCACACAGAAATGTTCATCCCTGCAAGAAATCTACCACGCACACTGCTGCCAGTCAGAATCAGGCCTCATGTCACTGTGGCAAAGCCACTTAAGTGCCACTGGTTATCAACGGATTATTAGCTCCATCTTTTGTGGACACAAAGAAGTGTTTTCTACCCTTGCAGCTCCCTTCATCAGCCAGTGCCACATTGAAAAGTTACTGTGTGGGCACAGTCTTTTAATTAAAAGCCTTGTTAAGCTCTGCACAGCACTTATTTTTAAAGCAGCGCATGAAATGAAAAAGGAATATCTCCCAGCACAATGTATTCCTAGGAGCCTCCAATAATTAGGGCAGTAACTTAATTTTCGCATTTTGGTTTCTATTGGGGTATGTGCCAATTAGGAAGCTTCTGTGACGTTCCTGCCTCCCAAAATTTTTCCTCTTCTTAAAAATTCATGCACAGCTTATGTACAGCTGCCTGCAAGCTCCATTTATGCTATAGCAAACATTAAAAATCCAAGTGTCCATGAAGAAGTATTATGTAAGCTATCACCAATTCACTGGCACCAACCAGTACCTTTTTAACCCACTGATCCTGATGGATTACACCTCCCATTTGGAGCCCAGCTCACATACGATGCCGGCTTAGGACAATAACCCAATGGGAGCTCAGCCATGTAGTCCTGGCTGCTAAGACCAGGACACCTTCAGCTGCACCCCTGGCACCATCCCTGGCCAATGCCCAGGACATTGCACTCAACAGCCTCTGGAGAGCACAGGCAGAGCAACCCCTTATTCCCCTCTAGCGACAGCCAGCCCTCTCTCTACCTTACACAAGGAAAGGACTGTCTCAGCCTGTTGAGGTACCCACCCTTCTGTACCCTTTTGCCTTCAGTGTTATCTCACACTCATTGGGTCTTCACTGTCTCACTTCTGCTGTGCTCTCTTCTCGGTCTGCCACTTCCTCACGTGTCCTCTCAGCCTTCTCTCATGTAGGCTCACACAATCATTTAGGTTTAAAAGACCTCTAAGATGATCTAGTTAGTACATTAACTTAGCGCTGTCAAGTCCACCACTAAATCATGTCCCTAAGTGCCACATCCACACATCTTTTAAGTACCTCCAGGGATGGCAGTTCCACCATTTCCCTGGGCAGCCTTTTCCAGTGCTTGACCACACTTTTTAGTGAAAAAATTTTTCCTGATATCCCATCAAAACCTCCCCTGGTACATCTTGAGGCCATTTCCTCTCACCCTGTCATTTATTAATTGGGAAAAGATACTGACACCCACACCCCCACCACACCCCCCACCCCTCTTTGCTATACCTTCTCTTCAGGTAGTTGTAGAGAGTGATAAGCTCTCCCCTGAGTTGTCTTTTCCCCAGGCTAAAGAACCCCAGATCCCTCAGCTGCTCCTCACCAGACTTGCATGTGCACAAACAGGGTAGCAGCTCATTTTCTGAAATCAAGCCCAATTCAGTACTGTGATTAAGTATATGCTTGAATTTTAGGTAGCATAACTGAAGTATAAAATTTAAACACACATAGAAGCTCAACTGTCTTCACGAGGATTATAAAAGAATGATTCTAGCTGTTAAGGCAAACTTTTCTGTAAAAATGAGTAACACACAGGACTAGCATTCCTCAGAACGTCTGTTTTGTCATTTGCTTTCATCTCTGATTAGGGCAAAAACTCAAAATATCAGCATTTTTAACAGAATAAAGCATTTAGAAAGTACCATTTTAGATAGCAAGTATTCCACTATTCCCCAGCTGAATGCCTTAGCATTACAGACTAAATAGCATAGTCTTAATTTAAACTGGTTTGACATTAAATTGAACTGTGTTTAGACCAGCCCCGAGGCCACGTATGACGCCGCAAAGCCTCCCAATAGCATCTCCTGACCTTATTCTCCAGCAAAGGGCTGATCTTCCTAGCCACTTTACATTTCACTACACTCAGCATACAGGGAGAATGGGTGATCTATTGGGAAGTAGCTCAGGCAAGAACTCAGGGCTCACTGGGGAAAACGGGGTCAGCTTCTCTCACCAAAAGGGAAGGCAAGGAGTTTTTTTGAAATTAATTTCTGTGCTCCTCCCCGAGTGTACATTTTAGAAAAACATACAGAAGGACTAAGATTTTAGATGTGGCAAAAGCCATGCGAACTTTTGAGGAATCATTTAAATTGTTACTTACGGCATAAATGAAAATACCTATAACAATCTGTCTTTAGTGTGTTAAACTTTTGCTTCAGATTTTGAATTTCTATTTCCTCTGTATATATTGAGACAATGATCAAGTCATCACTCCAGTTCTCTTTGATAAGGTAAGTGTATCAACACATTAAATGGGTCCAGCATCTCCAGGTCATCAGTGCCCCCTGTGAATTCCTCCTCCTTCTCCAAATTCTTTCAAAAACTTTCCTGTCCCATGGGCACAAGAAGATGCAACACAGAAAGAAGTGAAAGCCTTCTTTATGTCAGCAATGTTTTTTCCTATTTACCATTACATTTGGAGATCTCAGTTATACAGTTTTTATGTATTTATTGTGTCACATAGATTCTGTATCAACCTAGTGTCTCAATCAAAATGTTGTACAGCAGCAAGAGAACTGCCTCACGGTAGTCTTGGTGTATTAAATCAATTGCGTAACTTTTCTTAACATCAAGCAAAGCGCAATTTGACCTGAATTTTTTGTACGCATCAAATCCGACATGGGCTAGCTTTCCCTATGCTACCCTTCCTTAAAATGTATAAATCAGATCCCATAATTTCTGCTTGGCATAAATAACAGGTAATGGACAAACAAGTAGCTGGGTTGTACCATTCCCCCTTCTTCAATATCTACAAAACAGATCCTTTCTGTAGTTTTCCTAAACCTCTCCAGGGCTCTGATATATAATAAAACTTGTATTAGCGGCCTGCACAACACATCAGTAAGCTCTTCTACAACTAACTCATGCAATTTTTTGGATTTCTTGATTTCTCTAAATGCAAAAGTTTTTATTTTCTGTTCCCCATAGGGTACCATATAAGCAATATGCCCAAGAAACATACACAAGAAAACAGACTCTGCTTAAGGCTGAGGTCAAAATGTTTTGACCTGGATAATGCAAACTAAAGCAGGTCAGAAATGCTAGTATTCCCCCTGCCCTCCAGAAATCTCCTTGAGGAATGTATGTTAAGAACTACAAAATTTTCTGAAAAATAAACTCAAATGAAAATTCCATATCTTTATTCCTAAATTAATGATTGCATGCAGATAATCTATACAACCTTGCTAATCTCCTCCCTTATTTTGCCTCCCTACCTTTTATTATCTCTCATCTCTCTTTAATTTTTAAATGGTCTCTTACATCTTTTTTTCGAGTGAATAGAATGAGAATCTGTACAAAGAGGTGGAGAGAGTCATGTTTGGTGCTCTCCAGAAAGGACTGTCCTCTTGCTCTGGCCATGTCACAGCATGTACCAGTGAAAACTCTGTTATGTTTTCAGTCATAGAGAAAAACTCTCATTGTGCATTCCTGTGGCTAAAAAAGAAATCACTATCAAACAGTAAAAAGTAGAATGAATTCACATTTTCATTAGATGTGGATGCCTGAAAAAAACAAAACAAGCTGTGTGTTCTGGGCTGGTCCAAGGGAAAGAAGCTCAAGAAGATAAACAGTAGATGCAACAATAATGCCTCACTCTACCATAACATCATGGGCAAGTCAAGGAAAACAGAATATGGTCTAAGCTGTACAAACAATAATAAATCCAGTTTAATTGGTTAATGTTAAACATGTTTTCCTTGAAGAATGGGAGGAGAAAGTCCAGAGTTCATTTGAAGAAGACAGGAGCAGTTGGCCCCAGGCTTCCTGCAGGACAAGAAGTTAAAAAACTACTCAGATCCTCCAAATTCCCTGTGGCAAATTTCAGCTCACGATCAGAAACTCTGCCTCAGAACCTGCCCAAAGCCTTACCCAGGGAAACAGAAAAGGGAAGAACATGAGTGGAAAACAACCCATTAGTTTAAGAGCACGAGCAGCAGTGCACAAAGCTACAGCAAGGTATAGGAGCTGAAATAGTCTCTAACATGCAGATGATTTTTGTTCATTTTCTGAAGACAGCAGAAAATCCACATTAAGAAGGGCTATCCAGTCCTTTCCCACCTCTTCCTAAGCCTATTCATCCCTTCTCACACAAAGAGCTCTGTAAAATTCAACTTTTCACAGAATTTTATTATCTGCCATGCACAGTCAAAGAATGGTGGAAGTTTTCTGGAGCAGAACAGGACCAGATTCACCTCTCCACCCATCAAAGCCTCATTTATATATTTTTTCCACAGTAAAATGGAAACAGACTCATAAAAAAAAAAATTTATCTAATTCCTTGAGCTCCTGAGATTAAACCAGTATAGAATATACATTGTGGCTATACCTCTGGAATTCTTCTAATACTGCTGTAAATGGGGTTTGAACAACTCAAACCCCTGCAACACCCAAGCAAGCGCCTGCACCATTAACTCATTTTACACTCATGTATCAGTCTTTGGGATTGGTTGCAGGGATTTAGTTACTTGAGGGGTTTTTTTATCTTTTTAGTTAACTTAGGGCATAGAGCCAACCCCAAAACCCACAGCAGTAGGACATAAATGAAATACACCACTACCTCCAGCTACAATACTGAAGGGCACACTTTTTATTGCTCCATACCACCAGACCTGTATCTGCTGTGGTAGACAGGATTTTGAACAGGTTCACACCTGAGCATGTGCTATTTCCTCAGGACTTCTGCGGCACCACGTACACCACTGTGATCACACTGCCAACAGCACCTGGAAGAGTCAGATAGAACCTAACTCTTCTATCTTCACAAACCAGTCCCTGCTGAGACAATACAGTGTACGAAACCTTCATCACCAACTGAATTCCCTTGCTGTCACTTCAACCACATCCATCTCTCATCTCTCAACACTGAATTTTTCCATACTTTCAAAACCTTCTCTATACAGTATCACTGTTCAGAGATTCCATCATTGGTTAAAAACAACAATGCCTTGTGAAGTGACAATCACAGTACCTATTTTAGAAACCTTCAGAAAGCAGATGAAGTAAATCCAACGTGTTTTGGGACCCACCACTCTTCGTGAATAGAAAAGGAAGTAAACTGAAATTCAAGGGATCCGTTTGGTCTATATCACAAAAATCTAAACGTAAAACCACACAGTTCAATTAAATACACATGCACACACAAACAAATAAGGCCTGTACCAACTTGTCTTGTGCCATACGCACAATTCAATTTGGTTCAAATTTTTCAGTAGAGATAAGTTAAATTGGAAAGTTTATTACTGCCAACATCTGTGTTTAAGTTTTTACCAAAACTGAGGTTTATTTTCCATAACGTTTTTCAATATAGTGCAGACATTCTGGAAGATGAAGGAGATTAGAATATGATGCCTTCATGAGAGTATGAGGCTTCATGAGAAATTCAAATTAAATAGGTTAGCTATTCCCTTTGGTGTAACTACTCACATTAGTTCAAAAAGGCAGGAAGGAGAAGCAGAAAAATAAAAGCGTTAAAAAGGGATCTATAAGGTCCAGTGATAGCAAAAGAAGGTAAGTTAACATAAATTACTCAATAACCTGTTTATCCTAATTGCTGTTTGAGAACCAATGGAAAAGAGTGCATTGTCTCATCACCAATGATCACATCTCTCTTGAATCATGAAACAGCCCTGTTTCCAGAGGTCCTGAACTGCCTTGGCAGTTGCTACTTATTCCCTAGGGATAATTTATCTTCTCAATCAGAAATTCAGCTTTGCTGCCCACCTAATGTATTAGTGAAGGACTCCAACTCTGAATTTTTCTTAGCACCTGACCATCATCGTATATTCTGACACATAACTAGTTATCCTGCCTACAACATATGCAAAACAATTGCGTCTAGGGCTCATACTTGGGCAGGTGTGCAGAACTGGCATCAGATGAATCTCGGGACAAGACTTCCCATGCTGCAGTGACTTGATTGTATAGGCCTTAGAAGGAGAAGTAACTCAGCTGTCTTTTCAGTATCAAACATTTCTGTTCTACTTGTTGAAACTCTAAGCCTTAGGTAGGAAAAAACCAAGTCCATTGGAATAGAAAAGCCAACCCAGAGACCTTTTATTTTGTAGTTCACTCAAGATTAAGATGACACTTTGTTAGTGGTCCCCAAACTACATTACAGTGACTGGCAGCAGGAGGATGAGACTGACTTAATTCACTTATAGTCTAGTGAGGTTTTCTTAAAAAATTTGAGAAGAATTGAAAATGGTCCATGAGAAATTCCGGTTTGACAGTCATCTATTTCCAAGAAGTTTTAGAATCACTGCTACATGTGATGAACAATACTATGAACAATACAACCTCTTGATGCTTGCTCACAGGTTCAGGACAAATTCCTTCAGTGTACTAGTAGAAAAAACCCATTTGCTCCAAGTAAAAAAAGCCACAAGTTGCTGCTGAATAGGAATCTTAACAGCTGCAGTACTAGCACCTGTAATAAAAAAAAGGTGAGCCTTTGAAGATCATTTTGCCTCACATCTTATTCTCAAAGTGCTTCATTTGGTATTCTAAAGTGACTCTAATTTAATTTTGGCATGTATAGTCCACACTGTTGCCATATGTCCTGACACTGCCCTTGTTACATCCTATTCTTTTGACATTCCTTATCTACAGAGGCCAGCAGAGACAGCACTCGAGTAACATTTGTTCACTTGGGGGTAAAGTCATATGCACACATTTGTGTTTTTGTGCAATGGAAGCAAGTTCTGCAGCTTTACAGGTGTGACACGTGCATCACATGCAGTATCCCAGAACTCAGGACAAAAAAACCCCAAACAACCCATTGCAAAGAGGCACGTAGCTAAAGAGAAAGTTCTAGTCTAAATGACAAAGCCTAAAATCAAAACACCTTCATAAATCACCTTGTTGGATTCTCCTGGAGTAAGAGGCAAAACAGGCTTGGAAAATACTAACTTCTTTTCCTGTTAAACTTGCACCCCAGAAGGTGTATGGAGCAGAGTAATTTATTCTGTTTTGTTAATAAGGAAGCTTCTTGGTAAAATTGTAAATGATTTTTGTTTAATAACAGCAAATGGAGCATCACAGAAATACATGTCCTCTATGTGTCTATTGTAAGGCAGACAAGGAAGCCTGGCAGTTGCTCATTATTATTCCTCACGCTGCTTCTAATGAACAGATCTATGCTCTCACTTTTCATTGGCTTAATCAAGGATTCTCTATGATATGCAATTAATCTTTAATATGAAAGTGATTAGGGAGAAGACAAAAATGCAGCTGAACATCCTGACCACTGAAAACCAGATTAAGGAATTATTCAAAATCCCTTCCCTTTATATTACATTTTTACATTTGCAAATCTCTTGATACATGAAAGCTCAATGAAACAAGTTTATTTTCATAACCCATAGAACAAGATTCACAGCTTTCATTCAGATGGATATGTTGGTAGTTCTTCCAGCAGTGAGCCCACATTGCAGTCTTATCACTCTAAAGAAAACTGGAGGAAAGAAACACATTACTACAGTTTACAAGAAGATATTGGAATTACATACTGAAATCATACTACTGGCAAACCTTCCACATCCATCCTCTCCTGGTCAAATATACCAAAAAACACCAGATGTGAGCCTAGGTTGTCCTGCCTTGCTGAGCCTTGCCTGCATCAGAGGTCTTTGAATAGGGGCTTAAAAGCATGGAAGACGACAGTTGGAGAAGCTGCTCTTCACTGGGACAGGAAAGCAGCTAAGACTCTTTAGATGGATGGATGGCCTTGACCACCACTGCACATCTAATTCAAGCTTGAGAATCACTGACTGCGTATGGCAAATCTTAAGGACAAGGAAGGAGGCTGAAAACTAGGAAGAAATCAACCAAAGATGGATTCTCTGGGTTCAGTGTGGAAAGGACTAAGCCCCCTGGGATGTTTAAGCAGGGCACAACATAAACACCACAAAAGAGTGTTAAACATAAGATTGTCTGAATCTTCCAATCAACGCTCCCAAATACTTTGAGATGGCACATGAGCTACAGAAAAAAAAAAAATCAATGTTGGTATTTTGGAAGGTTAGTAGTAATCAAAACCAGAAGTATAGTGTAGGCTGGTTATACAGCTAACACTGCTATAAGCAAGCCTTTTAATATGGGTAGCCTTTGCATGCATTTTTGTTTCATCAGAAACTTCAAAGGACTAAAACTTTCAAAACACAAAGGCCCATAAGAACTCACTTCTGAGGAGATTTATGGATACCAAGATCCTTAAAAAATTCTCTAGTCACTTTTTAAAACAATAGTAAACAGCAACAATGGAAAAGTAGGCAGTAAGTCATTAATATGAACATCTTTGACCATTTCATTCTACTCTGTTCAACAGACCATTTCCACTAGGATAATTTCCAAGAGTCAGCAAAAAATAAACAATTCTATGAGACAACTGTTTTCCTTTCCTTCTGAAAGAAAAATACTTGAATATTTTGTATGGTAAGCAGAGGTCTGCAGTGTAAGTCAGCTTGGAACAGAAATGTATTAAAAGATCCAGCCTTCTTGGACTCGATGGAGCTGGATCCTATTCCCCAAGCAGGGCAATGTCCCCAGCCTGAAGCCACATCTCCAGAACTTGCCTCTACCCTGGCAAGTCCCCACACTAATGCTGCATTCCACCTGCCACACCATCACCTGCAGCAATACCAGTGTTGGTTATATGTATTTCTTTTAATCAAAAGATATCTTTGATACTTATGAATTCCCTCCTGCATTTAGCCCTATACAGCCACCTCTATAATGTTTTTAAATAAAATCAGAAAATAAAAACCCATCTTTCCATAAAAGCTCGCATGCATGATAGCACACCATACTAAGTTTGATGGGAATCACTCTGAAGTGACAAGAATAATGTGGTAGCCTTGCATTTCTAAATCAGGATCAATATAAATCTTTGAGCCATTTTTGCATTCTTTTCTTATTTTAAAAAATCATCTCTGATACAGCTGAGAAATAGATTCTACTAAAACACCACCACCTTTCCAATGACATAAATGTAATCTCTCTCATGCACATGCTCTAAGAAATGGGAGATGTGCATTTCTCCCAACAATGCCCAAACAATGGAGCAGACCCTTGAGAATACTGATATATCCTTCCCCACACTCCCAAACCCTCTTAGTAGAAGTCCTCTGACACCCAACTCAAGCGTCTATTTTCCCATTTGGTTGCCAGCAGTAGTTAAGGTTCCTGACACAAACATAATGCAACAAGCCTATTGCCTGCATTGTACAAACCTGAAGAATGGATTATATTCAGTCTGAAATAAAACTGAAAGCTACTTCATACCTTGCAGTCCTTCCATATTTTCCCTCATGCCTTCCCAGTAATGTTACCTTGAAAGAAAAATGACCTTAACTGTTTCTAAGAGAATCAGCCTCTCATAGTGTCCTGTCTCCAAGGTTTAGAAAATCATGTAATGAAAAAAAGAGATACTAAAAATGTGCTTAAACATGTTCCTGACTTCAGACCATCAACAGAATCTTTATAAATTGTTTATTATATACATCTAGCTTAGATGCCTGTAATTCTCCAATTCTCAGTGCACAAATCCTCCTTCCAGGGACTGAACAGGAAGCAGCTTTTCACAACACCTAGAGGAACTTAATTACCTCCTCAACTTTGACCCCTCTGTCAGATTCAAATAAAATGATCAATGGGGGCAAAAGCTATGAGGTACCAATAGGAAAGAGAGACAAAGAGACAACTGGATCAGAGGATTGTTAATCTCTAAGCCTCATTTCCTTCTGAAACCAGGCTAAAGAAGTATCTTGGGACAAAAGACTTCTGACAGCCCATCACTTACCTACTCACGTGCAGGAATGCAGCTGGATAGCATGGTAATTATGGACTGGAGAATTTAGGGGGTTGTTTTAAATGATGTGCTTACCCTGGAGCAAAACCTTTAAAAGGACAAATTGGAAGAAGTTATTATCTCACCCAACCTCTTCCAGTGTTTCCTCCCTTCCCCCTCGTTTTAATTTTAACCTTGATCACAGCCTGCTCCAACAATCGGGCTTCTCCTTTTGTTTGACACTGTAGTAAAGTTGTAGAGCTGTTTGTGAAATGTGTTGCCATGGAAACTAATGTGTGCTGCCATGGAGATCATGTCAAATCCAGCTTCACATCTTCACTGCAGATTCAAGAAAAGAGGAAGAGAAGGCAAGGAGGAGAAATCCTTCCTTGAAAAACCAAATGTTTTGAAATATTAGCAAACCTAACAAGAGAAGTGACAAAAATCGAAGCCACTTTTAAACCATCAAAATTAACTAATAATTCACACAATGTTTTCCGAGATGCCACTTTTTTTAACAATGTTCTCAGAATCCGCTTAGTTCAGGGCTTCAAAGTGTTGAACAACGTATGTGCAAAGTCTTAAGATTCATTTTTAAGCTATCTAGATACCAAAAAACCTTGATGAAGAATTTTTCCAAGTCAAGTAATTTCAAGAAGCACAGAAGGAAGGAAAAAACTAATAACTGCAAAAGCTTCATAAAATGCATGTGTTTTAATAAGATAAATTAATCAATGATTCATGACACACATACATGGTCAGATTAAGACCTAGAGGAGATTAAGGAACCAAAGTTCATTCTAAAGAAAGTAAGTAAAAAAATCACCTGGACATTTTTTTAAAGTGAATGGTAGATACAAAATCTTCTATTTATTTCCCTACACTTTAAAACTTCAATTCTTACTCTTTCTGTATTCTTTAAATGAAAAGAAGGACAAGTTATAACTAAAAGTCACCAGGAAATTACTTTAAGGTTATGAGGTATCTTAAATCCTCCCAGGAGCCAAATCCTAAGCATTCAGGCTCCCTGAGCAAAACTCAACTGACCCAAACTCTGCTTTAGCCCATTTGAACAAATTTTAAGCAGTTTCTCTAATCAGTGTGCACAGTCATCCTGCTCTAAAATTAAAGATATCTCTAAATCTTTGCCAGATCAGTGACAAAGTAAGTTTGCCTGGTTCATGAAGCTACTTGAATTACTGGTAATAAACTCTCAGAATAGGGAAACATATAAATTAATGTTCAAAGACCCAACATGAAGAGCAATCCCTTCTTGAGTTAATGCTACATCTTGTCAAATAAAATATCTATTATGTTTTATGCAAGATACATTGCATCTCCAAATTATATCAGTTCTCCACACTTGATGGCTCTGCACCAAGCATTGAGGATTTGCAGATTTTGTAACACATGAGCACAATGATTTAGGTATTCTATAAATGCATTTTGAGTACAAACTAAGACTACAAATTTAAAATTCAACCAGTCATTTTCTGTGAAAGAAGGGGAAATAAGCACTAAAAACATGAACAAACATGTCTTCTTTCCCAACCTGATGGACTTCAGGAAAAAAACCAAACCTAAATTCTTGATAAAAGTTTTACAGCAAGGAAAACTTTGCAGATTCATCAGTCCAAAGGATTGGTCTGAAAAAAACATTACAGATATCAAAATGCCTGAAACTCATCCTGCTATAACTCCAAACATGACACCCTCCTCTAAAACCTTAAGAGGATCACATGTTTTCTTACATGCAAAAGGTATTTCAAGGTGCTTTTCACAAAACTAGATATTTAATCAACACTTCTATACTTAGTGTTAGCATGCAGGCAGAAAACCTGCCCCATATCTGACAAATCAAGTTGTGAGGCACGTAACGCTATTTTCAGAGTGCCAGCAAGAAACAAACTGAATACGGGAGTGAAGCTGCACTGTGTAAAACAAGGAGGAGGACTGGTAGAAGCCTTCCAAAACCACACACTGATAAAATAATTTTTAGTAAATAACGTGTCTTTTAGATGGAATGACATTCAGTAAATAAAGTGTTTTACATGAGAATCAATTTTAAGATTCACAGATTCAGCCCACAAAAAGTCTTTTAAAAATACACTGTGAAAATTGATTAATATCTTACACTGCTCGTTCTCTCTGAAAACAGCTGGGATCTAACATTCACCTTGACTGGGATAGGCTGAAGCCCTGCTAAACATCTGTACTAAGACAACCGTATTCACTGAGATGCTACAAGTTAAATTTTGTTTCTTTCTCACACACCTACTTTCTCACTATAAACAGTTATCCAGAAAACACTTTAGACTTCTCATCCCTAAAGATTTTTTCCCCACACACACACTGTGTGAAAAAACAGATCAGAAACCTACAGTAATTTCATTTTAACCATATCATGAATCAATCAAAGTTTATGCTATATAGTGGATCCCAATTTCTTCCTATCTCATACATTTGGGAAAAGGCTTCCTCAGTTTTGAGGACAGGTTGAGGAAGTTGGGCCTGTTCAGCGTTGAGGAGAGACAATTGAGAGGGGACTTTATCAATGTCTGTAAGTATCTGAAGGGAGGGTGTCAAGAGAATGGGGTCAGACTCTTTGGCCAAGCAGCAGGACAAGAGACAACAGGCAGAAACTGATGCATAGGAAATTCCACCTGAACACGAGAAAGGACTTCACCGTGTGAGTGACTGAGCACTGGAACAGATTGGCCAGAGAGGTCATGGAGTCTCTTTCCCTGGAGATACTCAAAAGCTGTCTGGACACAACCCAGAGTAATGCTCTAGGGGACCCTGCCTAGGCAGGAAGGTTGGAATAGATGACCTCTACTGATTCTGTTATTTGGCTACAAATGCATAAGGTATCAGGGGAAAAGGAGATTCTGTTCATCTTCAGTGTTTATTCTACTTGAGTACAATCTAAATAATATAGAAAATATTCCAAGTAATGATACCAAATACTCTTTCTAGCTGGCAACTGCTGCACAGATCCTAGGACCAGCTGGCACACTGTGCACCTGGCCAGTTTATTAACTTTCTGGATCTTGCAATAGTCCCCAGGGAGAGGAAAATAAAAACACAACTGATTTTTTTTATTCCCTTGACATTGAATTTATGCAGCCTGCCTCAGAGACTGCAAAGTCTAGACAAAGAAGAAGTCTGGACTACAACCCTTCTTGCAGGCATTTACTCTGATAAGAGATCCCAAGAGCTCTTTGAGTGGGACACATTCAAAAACAGCATCAAGATGCTGATTACAGAAAGTAACAAGAAAAAGATTCATCAAGAAAAAACACCTCAAACTAATTTAATTTTCTTCTGCAACAAAGTAACAGTTTTTGCAGCTCAGGAAAAAGCACAAATACTTTATATCTTGACTGTATTTACAGGTTTTAATCTACTTTTCTTTAACATTCTTTTTCAAACATTTTTTCAAGAAAGTTTGGAAAACATGATCTAGATAAAGTTCATTCAGGCTGGATCTAGCCGTTATCACTGGTTCTACATGAATGATTAGTACAGACCTGGACAAATTCCACAGGCTAGTCCTGCTAAATCTCTAAGTGACAAGCAAGAGTCAACTTACTAAATCTGTAGACCAAACGGAACAACAAAAGACCTGAAGTGTGAAAGACAGGATTCAAATCCAGTACTACTGGGGCAAAGGGAAGAAATTGGAAAAATCAGGAAAGAAACAGCTGTACACAGTGCATAAATACAGTAAGGAGAACTTCGAGCCAGATGTTGTGGTTTAGCCCCAGCTGGCAACCAAGCCCAGTGCAGTCACTCTGTCACTCCCCCCCAGAATGGAATCGGGGAGAGAATCAGAAGAGTAAAGGCTAGAAAACTCATGGGTTGAAATAAAGACAAGTTTAATAGAGAAAGCAGAAGCTGCCCTCACAAGCCAAGCAAGGAAATTAATTCACTGTTTCCCATGGGCATGCTGGTGTTCAGCCATCTCCAGGAGAGCAGGGCCTGCCCCATCAGGTGGAACAGTTACTTGGGAAGACAAAGACACCATCACTCTGAAAGTCCACCCCTTCCTTCTTCTTTTCCCAGCTTTACATACTGAGCATGATGCCATGTAGTTTGGGATATTCCTGTGCTGAATTGGGGTCAGCTGTCCGGGCTATGTCCCTTCCCAACTCCTTGTGCCATCCAGCATCCTCACTGCAGGGGTGGTACAAGAAGCAGAAAAGGCCTTGAGGCTGTGCAGGCCCTGCTCAGCAGTAGCTAAAACATCTCTGTATTATCAACACTGTTTGCAGCACAAATCCAAACTAAAGCCCCACACCAGCTACTGTGAAGAAAACTAACTCCACCCCAGCCAAAGCCAGCACATCAGGTAAGAGTACTCCGAGAGAATCCATTGGTAAGAGGGCATGACAATCTGAACAGGAGTCAGAGTCAAGCTATTGAGCACAAGGCAAACAAGCAGGCTGGAGCAGATAAACACGACTGTGCCCCACAGAACACTTGGGCTTGTCTCTCCACTCTACTGAGCATCAGCAAAGCTTCAGCTGCATTACTACATCCTCACCTGGGTGCTGCATTTGAAGAAACAAATGAGCCAGCTGGAGCAGGTCCAAAGAGCCATAGGAAAGAGCAAAATTCAGGAAAACACAACCCATAAAGATATACATATAACTGGGACTAGCTAGCAAAAATGTGGAAAAAAGAAGGAAGATGGAGTGGGAAGAAGAGTGCAAGTGACACCGCTCAGTATTTAAGATGCTTCTGTGAAGAAGAAAGAATATGTTTTTTTGTGCCCACAGTGGGTGGGACTGATTACACCACAGCAAGAGTCAGCTTAGACATTATGAAAAACTTCCTAACAATTCAGAGAGTGGCACAGGTGTGATGATGTAAATGCAGGGAAAATGAAGCAGCTCTTTAAAATTGCTGTTACTTTGGAGTAAAAGACAGTGGGAGAGGTACTGTATCTATAAGCAAAATTTCTCTTCCTCTTCCATCAGGGATGGTTTGGAAAGGGTCACTACTCCATTTTATCAAGTAGCTACTTTAAACATCACTTCTAACTGAAAGATAAATAAATACAACCCAGGTAAAATGAATGCTTGTGATGAGAATCTGCTTTCTTGCAACTGAAGAATTACACATAGCAAGGGAATAATTGGATATGGCAATGTATTTCTTTTATCAGCTGGCATTTTCTATTATTTGCATACTTTTAGTAAGACACAACAAGATATGACAGTTGCTCCAATTTCTTGTCAAATTCTCCTTGTATTTTCATCTGCAGTAAATGACAAATGGGGCAAAAGCAATGACAGGTACTCTCCTCACCATATGAGGAGGGGGAGAAAAATTGCATGCACAAGTGATCCATTAGTTTAATGCAAAAGAGATTATGGAAGCAGTAGTCACTCAAGAGCAAAGGGATAAGTGATGTTCTCACAAGCCATTACGCTAATGCTGAGAGCAAGGGAATGCCTCTGTAATTGCCAAAGAGCAGGCTGAGAGAGACCTCTGGGGATTCAGACAGTGCACAGGGCAAAGGAGAAACCTCTTAGCCCTGGCAGAGGATGAACGCTGACTTACAAAATCACATGTGTTATTACAGACATCAGACCCATCCTTGCAGCCTTTACTTGTTAAATGTCAGTCCCTGGTTTGTTCAAGACCCCATGAGTCAAATGTATTTTCAAAAGCATTGCCTAGGGGAGTAAAGGATCAAGTGTTAAGTTCCCTATATTCCCTCCTCCTCAGTTCCTTCGCTATTTCCAGAGCTTCCCAATTCAATCCTCATCTGTGAATCCAGAGACAATCCTTGTCTGTAGAGGCAAGAGCAGAACATAGATGCACTCTTCCCCAGTGCACAGCTCTGAGCTCTACAAAACCTAGTCACACCAACGGAAGAAGTGAGCCACTTCCTTTTCATACCTCTAGTCGACCTGGCTGAAGAGACAGACCTTTTGCTGCTTCCTTAAAATCTGCCATCCCACGTACGTCTGCACCCCTCAGCTGACTTTCTGCCAACCAGTTCACTGCCCTTGCATCTCCAGGGTTCAGCCAGTGCCAAACTGCTTCTGGCCAGCACACATGAAAAATTAACCACATCAATTTAAAGCAATACAAATCTGCTGAAGCCTCAGTGGACTTACCCACTGTGCTCCAGGTACAACTACACAGAAGGCTGGCACGGCTGATGCCATGCTCCCTTTTAGCCAGTGAAGGTTGGAAATGGTATCTCTGAACTGTAGGCGACTCATCAGTATGAAGTCTAAGTACGGCATAGCAGAGACATATGTGCCACAACCAGCCCCGATTCCCAGAAGGTGGGAGCCGCTTCACAGACTGGATGTGCCCCCTGCAGTGCTGACCTTCATCACTCAGATAGTTAAACATTGCTTTCAGATACTTTGTTGTGCTTCATATCTCACAGGCTTCGTACGCTCCACAAGTTCTTACCAATGGGCACACACTGCTAACAAATGTCTCCCTCATCTGTTGGCTTTTTGGCAGTCCGCAATAGGTCACTCTTAATGCAATTTCATTTTCTTAATTAAATCTTCCCTGAGGTGTCATCACAGAGTATTATTTCCCTTTCATTATTTAATATTTTAGAACAGAGACAGTCTCACCCTGCTTTCACAGGGTAGAAAGTTTCTCCCTTGATTAACCCTCAGAGAAGATGACAGGATTTTTCTTTTTAAGTGAGTAACATTCATGTTTGTTAAATAGACAACATCTAAAAGGCCATATAACAAGGCTTAGGAGAATATAAAGGAAAAAGTGAAGCACAGCCAAGTCAAAACAACCCCAAATCCATACAAAAACCCCTGCAGTTTCTTATTATCTCAAACTTGTAGCATTTATTAGCAGTAGGGCAGAAAGACCCCCAAATCTAACTGCCTTCTAGTGAGAGCAGCACTTTTGTGAGTTTAATAAAACCCAAGGCTTTTCCTAATGTTTGTAGTATCTGTAATCAAGGGGAAAAAAAATCTCAGCTTTCCTTTCCAGCAGTACATCTCCAACCTGCACGTACTGGAAGTCTTGGATCCTGTAAGCACCCTGATGTCATAGGAGAAAGTCTCCACATCAAAAGCCTTGAAAATTCCTCCATTGGCAAGGAGTCCAACTCCTGACTTTTCAACACTTATAGACAGAATTATTGTCTGGATATGCAATTACCCTTTGCACTTTCCAAAAGTACATTGCTCTACATAGTTATGTGCAGGTGATTACGAATCAACCATTACTGCTTGTGACACCTTCCACTGAACACAATGACATTCAGCCCCTCTACTAAAGCAAGACTAAACTCTCCAGGGAAGACAGACACCAAATGATGTGAGCAACATACACTTCAAGGAGATGCTAATATGAACTACCACAGAGATACTGACCAGAAATTCCAGTCTTGTAGTGACACAAACAACCCTGTAGTAGAGATTTATATCATCCAGCTCTAGCTGTTTTGCTTAAATTTGCATTGAGGCTTCCTTTAGAGAAAGACACAGGAAATTACAACTTATCTTAAAATACAGAATGGTTCATCCCATGCCCCTCTCCCCACTACAAAGAGCCCAGTTATTCCATTGGCACAAAAGAGCTCAATTCTAGACAGCTAAAGTAAGGTGAGATATATTTAATATAGCAAGGGGAGAAAGATCCCCAGAACACCCACCAAAATGAACAGGAATCCCCAGTACCCTCTAAGAGCCACAATGATCCCAATAAGCAACTTGTGCATGAAAATCCCAAGCAGAACTCACTGAGGTCTTCTGCACTTTGGAAGATTTAAATATTTCACCCACTAATAAGGCAAAGTCAAAAATGTCAGAAACGTCAGAAGCAACTGCCTCACAAATGGCCACTATCAGACAAAATTCTGGGAAATACAAGGTATAGCACTGAGCAGTGAATCATCCAGTGTCTGGACACCTAAACCCCAGTAACTTCATATAGACAAGATGAACACCTAGCAGCGGTTCACAGATATTATTGCAAAGGACATTTTGTAGCCGCAAAGGGAAGGATCTGAAGGCAGAAAGTAACAAACTACTCAGGCAGTCTCTTACCGCTGGCACAATGAGCACAGAAAGCAGCTTGAAGTGAGTTGGCATACTTTGTTGCAAAAACAAAGTACTTCAGTCATGTTAATTAATCTTGCAAAAGAAGAGACAGAGGGCACAAGAACGTGTATTTAAGAATAAGCAGTATTCCAGATCCACAAAGATAAAAATAAGATAAATAGACAAAAGAAATTGACCTGGGATTCAAATAAAATGAAACAGAGGAGAAAAATGCCCTCACAGCAGAGTTTTAACTTGCAGAAAGCTGGTGACATTAAGATTACCATACAAAAGGAGAAAAATGACAAAATCATGGACAAAGATTTTTGGCAACAAAGACAAACAGAAAATTACATTCCACAATAATGCGAGAACAGAAGTGATTTTGGTCTAATTAATTTTTTTTTTTTTAATCAAATACTACAACTAAGTCCCTGACCAAAATATTGGAGAGAAAGGGGTCACATATAAGAAACTGGTTTGTATTCAAATGAGACAGCAGTGGAACAGGATCACACAAGATACCCAGAGCTAAAAACAAAAGATGCAAAGCTGTGCATTAGGATGTTGGAGTTAGAAGATTATTCTGGGATTTAATGCAAAAGGAGTATCCAAAAAATAGGAGTGCATAGTATAATGGTGACAAATCAGGAGCAGGATGGTATGCGGTACCAAAGACGAAGGCAGAAGAGAAGATTAAGAGATGATTCAGGGAAGGATAAAAGACAACTGAGGGAAGATACGACAGAGGTTCACACGATCATGAGAAGAGGACAGAGAGGGAAAACAGAGGAGACAGGGGAGAGAGAGGTCATCAAGAGAAAGCAGTAGGAGTCAGGTTCATAGCATCCTAAAGGAAGTGATTCTTAATGCAACAGCTAGTTGAGCTGTGAAATTCGTTTTCAAATACAGTGAAAATGTAGATAAGTTCAAAGGAAAGCAGAGGAGATTCCATGGAGCAGATTTCTGTTGAAAGGTACTAAAACCACAGAAACACAAAACAGTTCAGAAAGTTCCTGAGCAGCAAATGGTTGGGGTCAGAAATAATACAGAAAAATGATTTATCTAACAGCAGATAAAAATCCCTGCAAAACACCATCATCATTGCTTTAATAAATCTAGACCAAAGATTTTTACCCTTAGGCCTTCGTATCTGCTCACAGTGCACACAGGTGACGACTGTCACAAACAGTTAAGGCCAGCATAAACTGGCACTTCCACAAGGAGAAACACCTTACCTTCCTCCCACTTCTTATTCCCAGTCTTTTCTGGGTGTTTGCTTGCATTGCCATAAGCCTTCACGGAACAGCTGAGCAGACCTCGTTGTGGGTTAAAAGCACACAGAATAAAATAACTGGTTATTTCCAACCCGGGTCACTTCCCTGACACAGCCCTCCATGCAGGCACACAAATGCATGTCCTGACCCAAGGGAATGACTAACATGCAGAAAACAGTGGCTAGAGAAGCAGAAAGATGCACTGGGATTATTTAGCCTGGAGAAGAAAAGGCTCAAAGGGGATCTTATCAATGCGCATAAATAGCTGGTGGGATGGAGTGAGGCAGACTGAGAGAGCTCTTCTCAGTGGTGACCAGTGATAGGACCAGAGGCAATGGGCACAGACTGAAATACAGAAAATGTCCTTTAAGAAAAAACATTAACTAAGAAAGAAAAAAACCCAAACAACTGTGACGCCTGAGGAATGCAGGTTGCATAGATAACTGAATGGCAGATTTGACATTCCTATAGGAGATCACATCCCTGCTAGAAGAGCAAGCATTTAGTACCTGAAAATTTCAGGTCAATAAATTGAACATGGCTACGTATTTGTGGCAGAGCATGACAAGGATCTCTGAAACATTCCCATTTTTGTCCATGAACAGCAGAACACCTCTAAGGAAAGGGAAAGGACTTTACAAAATATTTTTTCCACATATACACTTGGCTATCTGTACGCAGCCTACAAAAAAACTAAGCACAATGATAAAGCTTCTGCTAATTTGCTTTTGTTTCATCCATCTACAGACAAAAAGTTTGACACCTCCAAGTTTTGTCCAGCTAATAGAGCACTTCAAGATTAGTTCTGCCTCCTGCTATGTGAGTATCTTGACCAGGGAACCAGTGGCACAGCAGAGATATCCTCCAATCCACCATCCAGCAGAAGAGGTGCCAGACGAGGGGAAGACTGAAAGGTAATCGTATACACAAGATGCAAGACAAGTGCTAGCAAAGTAGCATAAAAAATTTATTAACTAAACAGAATCAGAAATAATCTCAGGATATTAAAAAAATCCATTAACTGTCTCTCTCTTCATCTTACTTAGGAGATGTTGTTGCTGTTGTTGTGCAGCATGCTCTGAACAAGAAACTGCTCAACTGTCAAACAAATGCCCTGTCAAGTGTTCACACTAAAAAAATGCATTTTCCACATTCATGTTTTGCCAGACTAAACAGCTGGAGGATGGTCTTCAACATACCAGAGCAACCTACAAGGCAAAGAGTGAAGGTCTTAGAAGGAATGAGACAAATGACCACAAAAAGATAAGACGTTAATTGAAGCCATTGTTTTTCTGTCCTTTGCACTGATGACTGGTTTGACTGCCACGAGAGAAGTGAAGCCAAAATGGGACATTTGTCTCCTTGATGAGGACCACTTTTGAAAAATCTGGTGAGAGAGGCTGCCTTTGCTATACCCTAAGACAGCTCCACTGTGTCAAAATACAGGCCATTTTGCAAACAAAAATAAGAAGGTCCCAATACCACTGAAACCAGGAGGGGCCAAACAGTAGCACTATGCTTAGTTTGCACCAGATGCTTGAAAGTCCAAACACAGGTTCCAACAGCTGTAAAGAAGTGTTTGTGAGGTGGAAGGAAGCAGAGATAATGAGAAGAAAAAAAATTGCTCCCGGCAGTGTCAGGAGGGAACAAAAGAGAAACTGGCTAGCATAACGTTTGAATCTAAACTGGGAAAATTGAATTTAAAAAGGGAGCAGGGATCCCATTCAAGGTGATCTTGTCAAGCCAAAAAGCAACTGTGTATGTTTGGGGGATGGGTTTCCCCCACTGATGTGTTTTTGTTTTCCAGTGCACAAGCGTTAGAAAACTGCAAACTGAGAAATCTGTGTAGACTCTGTCCCACACAAATATGCAGTGAATATTTCCACAGTTATTTTAAGGCATCATGGGCCAAATGCATCCCTAGTGCAAGATCAGTGACTTAAATGAACTTGGCATAAGCAGTGAGATGGGCCCCAGGCTTCCATGAAGTAAATACAATAGTACAGCGCTTTAATGATGTGAGCTGGAGATGGGAGATAATTTTTAAGAAAGGGCTGTATTAAGAAATGGCAGAATAGGTCAAGTCTCATTCTCTGCACTGTGGGAAATCGAAGCATTTTGAAGTTTTCTTTACAGCTGAAGCATAACAACAACCACCACCTTGCCACACCTCCATGTCTGATCTCTCCCAACTGGATCTGATCATTAAACAAGGCTGGAGGGCTCCAGGTCCTCTGAACAGTTGCCAGCTGCAGTACAAACACATTCTCATGAGGAACATTTTGATTCTGTTTAAAACAGCATTTTTTTTGACAGAAAACTGTTCCACCGGCAAATTTTCATGCAGCTCCACTACTTAATATGCCTCCCCTCCTCCCACACATGCATGCTCCAGAACTACTTCAAGAAGATAATTATGCTGCATGTTCACAGTGCATTGGATTTGCTCCTGCCAGGTCACCTGTCTTCACTGGGAGTGAGAGACTCCAAAGAAAGGAGACATCAAAACAAGGGTGATTCAATGTCTACACATAAATGACACATATTCCAAAAAAATATATGCAAATAAAAATATATGGGATTTTGGGGGGATTTTCAGAGGCTTGGTAGCCACATGGTGATAAATTCAGCTCTTTACTCAAGCAGCCATCTATCAGAAAATGAGCATCATAATTATATCACCAATCTTGATCAACAATTGATGACATGCTTGTGATTTGTGGGGGTCTCTAGTTTTTGGTAAATAATCCAGCAGTGCTGCACAGATCTGAGTATAACTTGTGTCTCCATCTCTTTCCTGTGACTCAGCATTCAGCGGGGATGCCAAGGGCTGGTCCAAGCTCTTGAACCACACCTGAAGCTGGCCAAGCCCAGCAGGACAGCACTGCAGGGATGTGAACCACGGCAAGAGGAAGAACATCTCAACTGGTTAGCAGTCTCTGAAAAAGTCTTCTCAATGACAACCCTCTCTGCTCCAAAACAGAACTATTTTTTTTCCTCCACAGCAATTACAAAAAAATGGTTCACTACACAGAAGACTTGCTACCTCCAGCAGATGCAGAATCTGCCTGCTGACTTAGGCTGAAAAAGTTTTTTACCTCCTGCTTCCTTTAAAAAATGGGGGGCGAGCGGGAACAAGCAAACAAACAAAAAAACCCCATAAAGGCTCCTGGAGGGAGCAAACTTCTTCTGTTCATTTATCATGAACTGCAGTTTTAACTATGTTCCTCTAGTGAGAAATCCTCAGTTGGCATGAAGTCCAACTGAGACCTCTGCAGCTACCAAGTCTCCCTCCCATTCTACCATCCATTAGAATCCATGAAAAAAGAATCAAGGAAAGTGGTTATGGAAAGACAATGTTTTTGGCTGAGTGGTGCACCTGGAAAGCATTTTTCAGTAATCTCTCACCTTCATCTTCTCACTCAAACTCAGAGGTGAGCCCAACAACTTTCCAGGCTCTGATCCAAGGTCCTCTGAGGCTTAAAGAACGGGTTACCACATATGATCTGCAGCTTATCAAAGCTCTGACTGAATTATATTGGTATCCTATTACATGGGAATTTGTATTTGAAAGCTTTCATATTCACCATTAGCTGCCAGGATTTCACTGAAAAAACTACTGCATAAAACAAGCCAAATGAACATGCAAATTCCCACTGGATGCATCACTGAGGCATGAATAAAAACAGTTCAGAAGACTAAGACTGAACATAGATATTCTATGCCAGATCAAAAGAATGGGGCTTACGTAAAATTTAGGCATTGAAGTTCAAAGTTGTACTCACTGCTACTCAGTCCTGCTCTCAGCATAACAGGGCTCAGGAACCTACTGTTCTGTTCCTGTGTGTCTCAGAAACACCAGTCTTGACAACCCATGTGCTGCGCTGCATACAAAACACGGGAACCAGCTCTTGGCAAAGGCACACATAAACTCCCCCTCTACCCATTTATGCAGAATTATGGTCCCTCTTGCTCTCTGGCTCAATGAATCTTCAAATCTTCCATGTAGAACGTAATGACTTTGGCCAGATGGGTGTAAAGCATGTCCCATACTTGCACACACTTAGAGAAGCTCCCTGCCTGTTAGGACACATTCCTGGAAAGTCACAGATCTAAGTCTGATCTAGATCGGTTACAAGAGAAATAGTAACACCCTTCCTGGGAAGGGCAGCTCCTCCCTGAGCACCAGGCCTTACCCAACACACCAGTTCTGGAGTTCCTGCTTCTGAGGACTTGCCTCCCTTCAGGCACTGTTAACCAACTTTGCACCTAGCCCAGGGCACGATGATGCTGAGGGGGCAGAGCTGCAGCAAGCTACTTTTGCCTTCATTACACGGGGAATAAAAGCCCTGGGGACAGCAGAGCACTGCACGTAAACCAGTCACATGCAGCCAACTCAAGATAATCTGTCATGCCTCTCTTTTTGGTGCAGCACTGCACGAAACATGGCTATAGTGTCCTGGATATAAGCTAGTAAGCTCACAATATGCCGTGTAGACTTAGCAGCTTAGCTCTTCATTTGCTTAAGGCCCCCTTATCACTTTTCATTTCAGCATGCGGATGTCCCCTCTCGTGGTCCCACAAGGATTATTTGGATTAGCAATGCTGCATTTATATCCTTTTTGGTCCAGGTAGCTAAAGCAGATGAACTGGGTTTTCAGTGAATTATTAGAAGGCCATCAAATAGATTGATCTCCTGTCCATCTCTCAGACCCATTGCGAGAAGGTCACAGGTCAGCTAAGTATATTATTCACAACGACCCTTCCTGAGCTGCCAGATAATACAGTGTTAAATCAGACTCCTCCTCAAACACCCTACTTCACATCTTCCCCTTGCTGAGCCAGCTTGACAGCCCATCTCAAGCAAACCCTGAGCCTGCTACCACTACCACCACTTACACATCAGCTTTCCTAAGGTGCCTTGTCTCTCTAAGGTCAGCGGGACTCCCTCAGCAGGAAACATCACACGTGCACACACAGTGCTGGCAGAATTAGGTTGGGAAAAAATAGGTCAAACCAAGCATATATTTAACTTGAAGACCAAACCTCAGAATCGTATTTTACCAACAAATAATCCATACACACATGCACAAACCCCACATTTTATAACCATTACAAAATCATTCTGATATGAATTAAGCAACCAAGATATTTTACAGAAGCAGAGGCTCTACCAGAAACATTTCTATTCCTACTCCAAACAGAGGTTTAAACATACAAGCTCTCCCCCGCAGCCCTATATCATCCTTTTGCTATAATCAAGCAACTCCTTTCTGTAATATCTTGGGAAGTTGTTA
Source organism: Dryoscopus gambensis (assembly GCA_013389985.1). NCBI lineage: Eukaryota > Metazoa > Chordata > Aves > Passeriformes > Malaconotidae > Dryoscopus > Dryoscopus gambensis. Next base: position 52,847 of record WEIT01026555.1, read on the forward strand.
CTCATTTCCACCCAAAGCCTTAGACATTTTTTTAGGGGTTTTTTGAAAGATGATGATGGTGCAGGGTTGAAACGCCCCTGCAGAGAGCCTGGCCTGAGCCACTACCTCTATTCCAAACTTTAAAAGTCACCTTTGCAGACAGGTCCAGGCAGACACACAGGGAAAGGAAAGGGGGCGTGAGGGCAGTCTGCCCCTTTCTAGAGGTTCTGCAGCAACTTCCCTGGGCTTCTGATGATCTTCCAAGATGGATAAGACAGTACAGCTGACATGTCAAAAAAATTACCATGTGGCTCCAACAAGCAAGTCAAGCAGCTGCTCCTTAGATTCCTTTTCTAGAAGATGCTGTCTGCTTCCACCCTACTGTAGAATCCACCTCTAGACAAACTTCAATAACTCAACTAGAAAGTTGAACACACAGAGGCACCCAGAACTCTTTGCCACACATTTCCTACAGTTTTGCTGCAATTTCTGCTTGTGATTTTTTTCCCAAATCCCAAACTTTTTCATTCCCTCTCCAGCAACAGTAAAACCTAATTTGTAAATCGCCCTAAGCACTTCATGATAAGCAAGTACCCTCTCTACGCGATGCAAAAGAAACCAGTATTTAAGAACTCAGAGACTTACAATTAGGTGACGTTTTTGATTAAATGCCCTAATATAATTGCTCAAATACAGATACTAAGGTTTTAGCCTACATCATGTTATTGAGTATGGAGAATTAGTCTGAGTTATTACATGTTTTAATTGTCTGAAACAAAATTGCATGACCAATGCTACCTGTGTAGCAAACTGCATTGCAAAGAATAGTACTTTGCAATCACTTGGTTTTTGAGTAGGGGGAGAACAGACTATCAAAGAGAATGAAAACACATGTGCAGAGTCTTTGAAAATCTGCAAAGAGGATTCTTTGAGAGTGACAGCTCTGAGGAGCATGAAAGAGTAATGCAAAGGCAGATTTCAAGAGTGGGTAATGTTCTAACCAGGATGCAGTTTCCTGACCATCATAGGAACTGCTGCTTTTAGTCAGATGAGAAATCTTATTCCTTAATGGGAGCTTTGTTCACATAAAAAATGGGTAATTTCACACACAAAGCAAAATCCTTAAGGAACATTAAGAAGTGGAAACAAAAAGGAAGGTAAATCAGGTAACCTGACTCTTATAAACCACCAAAGTGTTCCACTTGAAAAGGAGTTCTAGCACAGGACCATGTGTATCCCTACTGGAATCATTTTCTAGCCTAAGAAGTAGAGGAGAAAATACTGTTCAGCTCATCAGTCCTTAATATTTGGTCTGGGTAGTAACTCCTATGGCTGTTTCTGCTTTAGCTTGCTGCTTGAGTAATGAGAAAGAAATGTCAGTGCTTCACGCTGGCACAGGACACAGCCAGCTTCCCTATGACACTCAATTCTGTAAAAAAAAAAATAAAAAAATCACCAGAAGCCTTGCAGCACTGCCTTTCATCAAGAAAAGTTCCAAAATAACTTTAGAAGGAGCATTGCTCATTCTTAAACCAAACTCAACAACACTTTATCTCAGCATCATGTCTTGCCTGTGACTCAGGGTACGTATGTAATGTTTCTGAATCATGGTATTGACCTCACATTGACTACCACTTTAGAGCATGGTGCAATCAAATTAGGCAACTTAAGAGCTCATGGAAAGACCTTACTCCTTATCACTACACAGCTTTCATGGGCCTGTAACCAAGGATAGGAGACAACCTAATGGCTACTGGACATTTCATGAATCTCAAACAGCATCATCCTGGAAACATGTGTTCTGAGTCCAAGATTAAATATTTCATCTGCTTACCCCACTTTTCATGTTAAGCATGTGGCAACTAAACTTTGCTATTTAAATCAAGATGCTGCTTCGGAGAGTAAATCCAGTATTTTCTTTGTCATCTTAAGGCAACCATGCAGTCGCACATGAAACATGCAATGTTTCTCAATGAAGAAAAAAGTATATCTATTTTTTAATTAAAAATCCTAGGCCCTCTCACGTAGCTTTTTTAAACACATACTTAAAGAAAACTGACAAATAACCCAGTACTTGATGGATGTTCTGCATTAAAATGTGAATTCTAAATTTAAATTTTCCTGAGGCTGCATTAAGACACTGGAATAAGACAGTATCTCCTTCTTTAATGACACTATCAGTCTTGAAAGGGCCCAGATCTCAAAAGAAAAGCAGCTAGTTGCCCAGCTTGGGACATTAGATGATCTCATTCATCCCCCTAGTTTGTCAAGCACTTGTCAGAGTGCCCAGACAGGTAGCCCCACACATCTGAGTCGTTTCAACCGGCTGGAAGGACTGCAGTTCAAACGGCTCAGGAAGTGCCTTATAACAGGCATACAGTTCACAAGCAAGGCTAGATTATCCCCAACTTCATTGCTTCTTACCTGGCTTAGCAAAGTCTGAACAACATGTAATGTACATTCCGCCAAAGAGACAGACTTTGGCAGGACAGTTAGTTTTGGAGAGGAAAAAAAGGCACGGCAGCTCCTAAGATCCAGAGAACAGCTCCTTGACCCATCTCTGCTCCGTACAACCAGCACTCAGATATTTCACCAGCACACAGCAAAGAATGACTTGTCTGACCATCTCATCAAGTATTTCACCCCCTCTCTTGCTCTCCTTCTTCCCTTGGGAAAAGCAGACAATTTCCTGCTCCACCTCTTCTGCTCACACATTTTAGAGAGTTACTCCTAACCAGTTCTCCTCTCCATAAAAAGTATACAGTGGGTAGCACAACATCAGATCTTCCCCAGTTTGCAGGATGCCATCCTAAATTTTACAGGGATATGTGTGAAAGCATTTTGTTGGCACCAGAAGTACAGCATGCTCCTGCTTCCTTGAGAAAAAACAGGCCTGCTGAACCACACATTTCAGGACCTGATGAACCTGATTTGGTAATTGAAGGTGCACATGGCACAAGTTCTCCTAAGAAATGGAAAAATTAATTATACCGCATGACATATTTTAGTCCTGGTGTACAAGAGTTCATTAACAAAACTACTTAAAAGGTGGTAATAGAAACAAATGCTTTTAACATCACAGACTTCCCAGATGACTCCTGCTATGGAGATGGATGACAAATCACTCCGTCAGTCATCTCTAAATTCCATATTGACTACACTGAAGCAATTAGCCATTTATTTTTAGAGCATGTTCCATTTTAAACACAAGTGATTCAGTCCAAAAAACATTCTATACTCCATTGCTATTTAATGGGTTAACAGCTCTCAAATTTAAATGGATTTTAATTCTGGGAGAAATACTTGCCTTTTTTGATTTTGCCTCCAGACATTGGTTGGGAATTTTAATTCAGGCTTGAAACCAAACAAATGTTGGTGCTCTACAAGCATCTGCAGAGAAATATAAAAATATCTGGAAAGTGTGAAAGAGTGAGCCTGTTTTGCTAAATGCATAAAATGAAACCTCAGCGTAGGTCTCAATAATAGGCTTCCTGACTGCTGTGCACACGCTCTCTCCCACAGACCTTCTGCTCTGCAGCAAGGGAACGCTGCCTGCACTGCTGCGTCCTCAGAGAACTTTGCAATACAATGGAGCACAGCGATTCCCTGGGGAACACGGCGCTGATCACCGACTTCGATATTTCAAACACAAGCAGCAGGGTTTCCCCGTTTTAAGATCTAAAAGAAACAGCTTGCCATTTCACTCCACCCCAGCCCCCAAGCCATCTCACAGTTTATCTGCATTATAGGCAATGTTCTGGACAAAAGGATGAGGAGCTGGGGTCAAGCTAAGGCTGTTTGAACTCATGGAAAAGGAGGGTGAGATTATAAGTGGAAAGTTGGGGGAAGGAGAGTCCTGAGGAGCTGACAGTGGTTTCTGTTGCTGCCGCGACTGGAGGGAGACGACGAATGGGACCTGCAGCAGGTACTGCAGCAGGAGAACCCCATTTCGGGCTCAGCTGCTGCCCTGCTTCAACCCACCTCCTCCCCGCTGCAAAAGCAAAAGCAGTCCACAGCCAGCCTCTTGCCCCCAGCAGTCTGCTGCCCAGGACAACAGCCCATTTTGCCTGCAGTTTGAACCAGTCTTTCTGGTCCATTTTCCACAAACATCTGAGATTGAGGATACCATCTTGCCAAGGGACAGTCCCAGCACCTCCGTAGCAGCCCTGCCTGAAGAACCCAAACTTCCTACTTCAGCGCTAACGACGGCATACCATAGCTAGACACAGCTGATCTAAAAAGGCCGAGAGTGACGCACAAGCCCATTACAGCTGCCTAGCCACCATTCATTAACTGTAAGGAAAATGACCCTGAGCTCCTTGCATCAAAGAACCTTACCATTTCTTCTTAATTAATTCTAAGCATCTTCCTGGCCTCAAATCTCAGCTGGAAAACATCAGCTAGAGTAGGTGGCATCTTATCTTGCCCTTTGCTACTGGCTGCACTTTTATTTTTTCTGAGTTGCACGACCCCCACCCTTCTGAGATTACCAGTAGAAAACAAAGTATTGCTGTGTTTTAGGACAAATATGTAAGTACATAAGATCTAGTCTGCTTTAAACTTTATTAGAATTAATGGTCATGATATCTAAGACCAATAGAAATATGCTTCTAAGGAATTAAACCAAATGCCTGCAGTATTTGCCATTCAGCCATTGAAGAATCACAACAGCACATGAAATGTTACAGGAGAAATGGGTAAAAAAAGCCTTAAACAGAAGCAAAACTGACTCATCTCCTTATTGCCAAAACCGAGAAAGCCGCCGAGTGTAAACAAACAACAGACATCCTGAAGAAAAGGGGGCGTCACAATTCCTTTTCCTGCTAATAGGCAGATACACAAACCCGTATGCGCAGGATCATCCTCCAGCTACTGCAAGCCAATCTGAGGGAAACAACCAATGCTACAGCAACATTCCTGGCAGCACAGGTGCCACTGGAGGCAAGGGAGCATCTGAGGTGATGGTGACTCCCAGTGCAATCATGGTTCATAGCTGTATGGAAGGCTGGTGGAAGGCTGTGGCAGCTGCAAGCATGATCCACTCAGGTAACCCACAACAATATATAGATACCCAGCTGAACTGTCTGGGGCAGTATTCACAAAAGCATAACTTCAGCTTACACTGGAGAGCACCCCTTCTACAGAACAGCAGGGAGAGTGAGCCAGAGCACTTGTTTAAAGCTTGAGTTCTCCTCCCTATCTCTAGAGGCCCGCAAAGACTATGATCTATATGTGCTGAAGCCAGGCCTTCTGGGTACCGCTAACTTTGGAGGAAACTACAAAGGTAAAGACATAGGACCATAGAGATATGTAGAAAGATCAAAAGTCATAGTGAAGACAGGCTACGTTCTCAAAATCTATCATCACAAACTAAGATACTTTGGAATAACTGGTTTTTTTAATTACTAAAAGCCCTTCTCTTTGAACTTTGCAACATGTTTAACTGGTGTGCAAATGAGGAGGTTGTTTTGCTGGGTATTTTTTACCAGCATCTTTCAGAGGTGAAACCACAGGGGCAACCTTAATGCCTGCATCCACAAGGCAGATCCAACAGCTTTAAAACACAGGCAACCTATCCTCTTTGTTAGAACAGCTCCTGGCCCAACACCAACTGTTCAACACCATCACTCTCACAACTTGAATCCTCCCCACAATACCACAGCCGCATCTTTTGCAGTATTTCAAAAGGCAGCCAATAAGCTAAATTTCGCTCTCACTATTTTTCCAAGTCACTGCATTGTTTGTAAGAAGACTATTCAAAAGGAGACAAGGAGAAGGATTTAGCACTACCTTGAATGAATGCTACTTAGCATCAGACACAGCACGTGCAAAACTCCATGAAGCTTCACAAGGATTATCTCACAATGGCAAAGGATGCTAGATTGCATGCCATGTACATGAAACACAAAGCCACTGAAAAATGCACTTTAGTAACAAGTCTTAGCCAGTTATTTATTGGAAAACAATAGTACCATATTGTTTATTAGAATGCACTTAAAATACTGAGCATATGGATTTGGGATCAATTCTTTGGGATGTTCTAAGCACATGTACACAGTTTGCTTTCAAATAAATCATCATCACATTCAGATATTGATAGTTCCTGCTAAACTCACTGAGTGGATCAGTTCATGCTCTGGCCTGCTCTGGTTTCAAATGAGTAAGCCAATTGATACTAAAAGTTTAGGAGTCCAAAGCTCAGGTCACATTAAGCAAGAAACACACCAGCGATAGTATCACACAAGTGACAAAACATGCCATCCACCCTTAACTCACATACCGATCGCTGCTCACAAATGCTGGCCATCTGACCAACTCTTTGTTCTGAGCAAACTCCCTGCTCACCCTCCTGAAACAAACAAGTAAACGGACCACACATTTCCACTGTAAGAATACATACTCTTTTTCCCCGGTACTAGACTGAGACTGCTTTGACAGGATGAGTGTTGTGGGTTGACTAAGCGTGTGCTGCCTTTTACATCTACTTCTGGTTCCAACATGAAAATCAACATTGCACCTGTGCTGTCCAAATTGGGTGTGCACTTCAGAGACAGACAGAAGGGAAGCAGAGAGAGTAGCCAGGATACATACCGTACTCCACTTCTTCACAAAACACACGTACTACACAGAGAAATGATAATCCCTTCTTAGTGGAAAATCCAAATTTTCAAAATGAATCCCCAAGCTAAAATGAATTACTGTAATAACTGCAATCCTCACATGAGCACTAATCAGGAAGGCACAGCTGACCACCTGCTATGTAGCACCACTAGCACAGCAGCACCCTGCCCCTAATTGCTGCCCTGTTCAGACAGGGCTAGGTGCCCCACAGAACGCGACAGTGGTGCTGGTAAACACAGGGACAGGACCACAGCCTGACTGACTGTTGTACAGTCTCACTACGCACTTCTGCTGAGTGCAGCATTAAAAAAAAAAAAAAAAAAGACACTACTGCAGCTCCAAACAGCAGGATGCAAAAATCTAAACCCAGGCCGAGTAATTTCTGCTGCAACTACAGAGAAACACACGGGAAACGATGCAAGAGAGAACAAAATGATTTGTACTGCCCATGTCAGTACAAACTCATTATCTATGTAGGCTGAAAAATGAGAAACGCAGCATTTGACAATGCTACAGGCTTGGGCAATGTTCTTAACATACTTACAAGTTATTTTATTTAATTGCTAACAAAAAAATACAGTTACATAATAACACAAGGTAATAACCAAAAAAATGAAGTCACAAGATTGGCTTACAGCAACAGAGCAGGGAGGGAAAAAGGCAGTTTGTGCTTTAAATTTTGCTGCATTGTCAGGGAGCCAAGAACCAAAACTGGGGGCTTCTGCTTTTACAAGGAAGGGATATAACCACCAAAAATTCGGCACGGGACTCTTCATCACCGCCTGCATACATCCACATCCCCAAATGATGTCAATCCCCGCCGGCTCATCATAATTCTACACTATTTGCTCGCTAGTAGAATTCAGCCGAAAGGCCGACGGCTCAGCCCGTAACCCACCGGGGCCCAATGAGCTCCTCGGACAGCGACCCCTCCACACCGCCGCCCTCCGCCCAGGGCAGCGCTCACGCCACGGCCGGGGGTCCCATCCCGCACGGACCTTCGAGGCACAAAGGCGGCACCACGCA